>PVIJ01005619.1:0-101410 GCA_004024925.1 Scalopus aquaticus
AGTGGCCACCTCTGTTGCCAGCACAGTGAGCACAGCAACTTCTGTAACCACAGCTCTTACTGGAGACTCCTCCACTCTCTCACCATCCACTGGAGCAGGGGTACCATCAACAATGGCTTCCTCCAGCACATCTCCTCAGCCAATGTCAGAATCTTCTCAGACGCCAGAGACTGAGAGTGTGGGCACCACTGGAGACACTGCAACCAGCATCATCACCACCGCTGAAACATCAGCCACACCATCTACGGGTACACACAGTCCTACCATGAGTGTTTCTCCGGGGACTTCCCCTGGAAGTGTCACAACTTCTCCATCCCCAACCATGACACCCGCAGAGACAATAACCTCGCCAACATCAATGGTCACCTCTGTTGCCAGCACAGTGAGCACTGCAACTTCTGTAACCACAGCTCTGACCGGAGGCTCCTCGAGTCTCTCACTGTCCACTGGAGCAGGGGTACTGTCAACAACGGCTTCCTTCAGCACATCTCCTCAGCCAATGACACCATCTTCTCAGTCGCCAGGGACCGACAGTGTGGGCACCACTGGAGACACTCAAACCATCACCATCGCCACCACTGGCATATCAGCCCCACCCTCCGCAAGTACACACAGTCCTAGCATGAGTGTCTCTCCAGGGTCTTCCCCTGGAAGTGGCACAACTTCTGCATCACCAACCATGACACCCGCAGAGACTATAACCTCGCCAATATCAGTGGCCACCTTTGTCCCCAGCACAGTGAGCACAACAACATCTGTAACCACAGTTCTTACTGGAGGCTCCTCCACTGTCTCACCATCCACTGGAGCAGGGGTACCATCAACAATGGCTTCCTCCAGCACATCTCCTCAGCCAATGTCAGAATCTACTCAGACACCAGAGACCGAGAGTGTGGGCACCACTGGAGACACTGCAACCAGCACCATCACCACCGCTGACACATCAGCCACACCGTCTACAGGTACACACAGTCCTACCATGAGTGTTTCTCCAGGGACTTCCCCTGGAAGTGTCACAACTTCTCCATCCCCAACCATGACACCCGCAGAGACAATAACCTCGCCAACATCAACGGCCACCTCTGTCGCCAGCACAGTGAGCACAGCAACTTCTGTAACCACAGCTCTTACTGGAGGCTCCTCGACTCTCTCACTGTCCACTGGAGCAGGGGTACTGTCAACAACGGCCCCCTCCAGCACATCTCCTCAGCCAATGACACCATCTTCTCAGACGCCAGGGACCGACAGTGTGGGCACCACTGTAGACAATAAAACCAGCACCATGACCACCGCTGACACATCGGTCACACCATCCACAGGTACACACAGTCCTACCATGAGTGTTTCTCTGGGGACTTCCCTTGGAAGTGTCACAACTTCTCCATCCCCAACCATGACACCCGCAGAGACAATAACCTCACCAACATCAACATCCACCTCTGTCGCCAGTACAGTGAGCACAGCAATTTCTGTAACCACAGCTCTTACTGGAGGCTCCTCGAGTCTCTCACCGTCCACTGGGGCAGGGGTACTGTCAACAACGGCTTCCTCCAGCACATCACCTCAGCCAATGACAGCATCATCTCAGACACCAAGGACTGAGAGCGTGAGCACCACGGAAGACTCTCAAACCAACACCGTCACCACAGCAGGGACATCAGCCGCACCGTCTACAAGTACACACAGTCCTACAGTGAGTGTCTCTCCGGGGAATTCCCCTCTAAGTGGCACAACTTCTGCATCCCCAACCATGACACCCGCAGAGACAATAACCTCGCCAATATCAGTGGCCACCTCTGTCCCCAGCACAGTGAGCACAGCAACATCTGTACCCACAGTTCTTACCGGAGTCTCCTCCACTGTCTCACCATCCACTGGAGCAGGGGTACCGTCAACAATGGCTTCCTCCAGCACATCTCCTCAGCCAATGTCAGAATCTTCTCAAACACCAGGGACCAACAGTGTGGGCACCACTGGAGACACTCAAACCAGCACCATCGCCACCACTGGCATATCAGCCCCACCGTCTGCAAGTACACATAGTCCTACCATGAGTGTCTCTCCAGGGACTTCCCCTGGAAGTGGCACCACTTCTGTATCCCCAACCATGACACCCGCAGAGGCAATAACCTCGCCAATATCAGTGGCCACCTCTGTTGCCAGCACAGTGAGCACAGCAACTTCTGTAAGCACAGTTCTTACTGGAGGCTCCTCCACTGTCTCACCATCCACTGGAGCAGGTGTATCGTCAACAATGGCTTCCTCCAGCACATCTCCTCAGCCAATGTCAGAATCTTCTCAGACACCAGAGACCGAGAGTGTGGGCACCACTGGAAACACTCCAACCAGCACCATCACCACCGCTGACACATCAGCCACACCGTCTACAGGTACACACAGTCCTACCATGAGTGTTTCTCCGGGGACTTCCCCTGCAAGTGGCACAACTTCTGCATCCCCAACCATGACACCCGCAGAGACAATAACCTCGCCAATATCAACGGCCACCTCTGTCGCCAGCACAGTCAGTACAGCAACTTCTGTAACCACAGCTCTTACTGGAGGCTCTTCGACTCCCTCACTGTCCACTGGTGTAGGGGTACTGTCAACTACGGCCTCCTCCAGCACATCTCCTCAGCCAACGACAGCATCATCTCAGACACCGAGGACCGAGAGCGTGAGCACCACGGGAGACTCTCAAACCAACACCGTCACCACGGCAGGGACATCAGCCGCACTGTCTACAAGTGCACACAGTCCTACTGTGAGTGTCTCTCCAGGGACCTCCCCTGGAAGTGCCACAACTTCTGCATCCCCAACCATGACATCCAAAGAGACAATAACCTTGCCAACATCAACGGCCATCACTGTCTTCAGCACAATGAGCACAACAACTTCTGTAACCACAACTCTTACTGGAGGCACGTCCACTGTCTCACTGTCCACTGGAGCAGGGGTACCGTCAACAATGACCTCCTCCAGCACATCTCCTCAGCCAACGACAGCATCTCCTCAGATGCCGGAGACGCAGAGCGTGGGAACCACTAAAGACACTCAAACCAGCACCATCCCCACAGCTGGTACATCAGCTGCACCATCTCCAAGTACACATAGTCCCACCTTGAGTGTCTCTCCGGGAATATCCCCTGGAAGTCGCACAACCTTTGCATCTCCAACGAGTGCCAGCAAGCCTCCCATGACACCCTCAGAAACAATAATTACACTAACCTCAACCCCCATCACTGTTGCCAGCACATCGGACACAGAACCTTCTGTAACCACAGTTGTTACAGGAGTCTCCTCCACTGTCTCGCTGTCCACTGGAGCAGGGGTACCATCAACAATAGGCTCTTCTAGCACATCTCCTCAGCCAACAACAGCATATTCTCAGACGCCAGGTACCAAGAGTGTGGGCACCACGGGAGACTCTCAAACCAACCCCATTCCCACAGCAGGCACATCTGCTTCTCTGTCTCCAAGTGCACACAATCCTACATTGAGTGTCTCTCCAGGGACTACCCTTGAAGATATAACCTCTGCATCCCTAACAAGTGTTAGCAAGGGTCCTAATACAACCTCTGATACTGTAACCTGGTCAATATCAAGCCCTGGCTCTCCACTCACCTGGATTTCTACCTCTTTATTTACCGATAATCCCGCTTCTACCTCCCTTACTAGCAGCTTCCCAGCATCCACCACATCCTCAGTCTCTGCTTCGGCAACTAATAATCCAGGTATTCACGACTCTGTTTTGTTTGTTTTGTTTTATAATTGCTCCATTGCTTAACTTAGCCTAATGGAATATTTGAGAAAGAACAGGTAGTGAGCATTAGCAGGGTAGGTCCTAATTTTGATACTTTAGCTGATAATCATAGTCAGTGTGATGTTTGACAGTCCCACCATACTCTGTGGCTCAGCAGTCAATTCCTTATCTGCAATAAGTGGCTTGAGATAACCAGCTCAGAGTTATGAGAATTTCCAACTACCTCTTGCAATTCCTAAGTTGTGGCTCTTATTTACTCCACTCCTTTCTGACTTTAAGTCACACTCCAGTCTTCTCTCCTTGCACACTCAGCAACATTCATATTCTCCCGAGGACATACTCCAATTTCAGCGTAGCAACATCACTAGTGTCAACAACCTCCCTGATCCTTACAACCTCTATTCCCAAAGTCCCCACGGGTAACATCTCAATAGCTTCCCCGGTCCCTATGAAATCTGAGAAGGGAAATGATGCCATCGAACTGGGATTGAGAGATTTTAGCTAGATGTGCAAGTTGTAGTTAGACTAGCTGGCTTGCATCTACCATGTGAATATTTGGGGGATAACTTCTCATGGCTATTGCTGCTCTCCACATTGGCTACAGGAAGTTCAGCTGGTCCTCATGTCTCCTTTATTGGGTGATAAAACTGAATGTTCTGTCTCAGTCTACTTGTTCATAGGCTCTGCTCTCTCAGGTCAGAAGAGCCTTATAGGGGACAATAAGACAGCATCAGTGTTGAGTGCTGAAGCCTGACTTTGTGTGTGAGATGGACTTGGAACTAGAGATACAGACACCATCAAGGTGTTGTTCAGCAAGTGACAGATCTGCTGTATCCATAGGTGCAGTTAAGAAATAAACCTAGGGAATTACGTGCACACAATGAAAGGGCTCTGGGGAGTGTGGGGTTGGGTTCAAACTGAAGAGGATGCTAACTGGAAAGAGAGAACAGGAAACACCCCAAGCAGTCAGAAGAACCTGAGCAGCTGGAATAAAGTTATGGAAGTGAACAGTAGTCCCAGCATTGTGGGAGGAGGAAACCATCAAAGAATGTGGGGTTGCTGGAAGTAAGGTGAAAAGAGGTGAAAAACAAGGTTATCATGTGAGGGAATTTTGTAGATAACAGGAAGCAGGGAGGACACCATTAGATCTACATTTATACATAGATATGGTTATAAAGACTGCTGTGCAATTCTAAGGAAGACCAGGTGAAGGCTACCTGTTTGGGAAGGAGGATACCCATTTCAGAAATATTTAGGACAGGCTTTCTCAAACAGGAAAGAGGTCTTAGGACAAATTCTAGGAAGTCTTCAAGTTTATCTAGAGAAATGTGATCTGAGGGGGAAAGTCTCATTCTATCACATGGTCTTTCAATTACCAATCTGAACTGCATTTGGAGAGTTTTGTCTTTTAACCCTTAAAAGTATGATGAATGCCATAACAAATACAGATAATATATTGATATTCTGACAGCAGAACCAGTTTTTCTCCAAACTGGGGAAGGGTGAGAGTTCCTTCCCCAGTTCAAGTTTGTTTAAGAGGTAAAATGAGGTGAGAGTTTAAGGAGTAAGCTGAAGAGATGGCTTAAATGCAATAGAAAAGGGTGAGAAAGAGTCCTTCATGATTCCCATTTAGGGGAACAGGACAAGGGTGGAGAAACAGTTTGGGAGCATCCCTTTCAATCCTAATGAAGTTCAGGACCCACAAGAACATCCTCCTCTTCTTTGTACAGACCCACGTGTTCCCCTCTTCCTCTATGGATCACATGTTGGAGATCAGGAGTTTGTCAGGAGGACTGTGGACTTCACCTCGCCGCTCTTCAAGCCCCAGATTGGCTTCCCCCTGGGCTTCTCTCTCAGGGATTTCCTCTATGTGAGTTCTGGTGTGCAGCCCAACTGGCAGAACTTGTGACCTGCATTCCATGGGTGCTGCTTCTTTCTCAGGGGCTTGGAGATGGCCCTGTGACCTTGACTAAGAGGAAGGAGGCTAGAAGAAACACTTGTTCAGCACGAACCATGTCCCTTCTGTTGCCTGGTTTGCATCCACAGACTTTAAGGTTAGGGCATCAGATGAGGAAGACAGGGATCTAGGCAAGTCTTCCTCACCCACTGAAAGTGTCTACCCCATTAAAAAGGTCCCATAGCCTCGTAAGTTCTCAACTGTTCACAGGATCTTTTTATGAATAGGAAGGTCTATTTGGGAACATTGACTACTGATGCGTTTAAATTTTCTATAACTATTTCCTGGTTCCCTGATCCAAGTGCTCCATATCACCTGCAAGAATCCTGGACCGTGTGGCTTTCAGTGAGGAAGTCTGTGTCAGGAAACACTGAGAGGGTGACGCAGTGATGGGGGGAGACTGTTGATCTTTTAGCCCCATCTGATGTGGCATCAGCTTCAGAACAGAGCCAAAGAAGTTTACCTAGAGGATTCTGTTCTGTGAAGATCTGGTCTACAGATGGACTCTGCCACTGACATAGGACAAAACCTATGACTGCAGGAAGAACTCAAAACATGAGGGATGTCCTGAGGTGAAGCCTATTTGTGTGATAACAATGTAAGGGAGCTTCTCTCAGAAGACAGGGAGATGGATGCAATGACCTTCCAGAGGTTGTCGGCATTTGTAAAATACCACCCAGAGACACTCTGATATCACTTTTCCGAGGACCTGTCTCAAGGCTGGGACATCCCTCCCTACCTCCCTCCCCAAATACTAACCAGAGGAACCTTTGTGCCCAGTTCACAGATAATGGCCAGATCATTTTCCCAGAGTCAGAGAGCCAGATATTCTCCTACGCCAACCCTCCCCTCAGAGGCTTCACAGCGGAGGACTCTGTGGCCCTGGTGGCTCCATTTTGGGATGATGCAGATTTCTCCAGCCACAAGGGAACCATATTTTACCAGGTAAGCCTTTCAAACTTCAAAACCTGACATTCAGGATCCTCTAGGAGCTAGTAAAAATGAGACAAAGGACGGCATAGTGGACATATCAAATGTTACTGCTGTTAGAGGCCAGGCTTCATGTGGGCAGAGATTGATGCTTAAACATGGGACGGAGGGAAGTAGATTAAGACATAGACTCAGGGACACTCTGCAGGTGATAGGGATGGGGGCTAGCAATCCAGTGTTTCATTCTGGAATACAGTCGTAAAGATTGTACTTTGAGGGATCATTTCTATAGCTTGTTCCTAGAATATGGTTGTAGAGGTGATCTACGATAAGACGACAGTCAAACAGTCTTCTTGTTCTCCCGGATTGAGTTAGCAACTGCAATCAATGCAAGCATATAATGCAGACAAATTTGCCTGTAGAATTGAAGGAAAGAGAACACATGCCTGCTCTCAAAGAAACTGCTATTAGACCAGAGAGAGATAAAAGGAACAGGTGTTTACACCATCGCAGCTAGTTTGTGCTAAGAGATCCATGATTTTAAGCCCAGAAGACTCATATTTCTGAGCCTTGACCCTCCACTCCACACATCCCAGGCTTCCCTGAAGCCTGATCTTGAATTGCTCTTAAGATCGGAGAAGCTAATTTTGAAAATGTAAATGGGAGAAAATGTAAAATGGGAGAGGGAAGGATGGGAGATATGGGTAGACTAAAGTGAGAAGGATCACCATGAAGGAAGTGTATATGTGGTGGGGGAGACCCTCAACTCTCATTTCCTTGTCCTGTCTGCTTTCCTTTCCTAGGAATATAAGACACTCTATGACGAGCACTATGAACTTGTCCAGCAGGTGGAAAACCGGATTAAAACGTTCACAAACAACTTTAACTACAAAGCCCGGTGGACACTAAAGGTCACATGGGTCAATGCCCCTCCCTACCCCGCTCAGCGACCCCTCGGGGTGAGTGGATCAATGGGGTGAAACATCTGGAAATCAGACATCCTAGAATCCTAGGCAGAGGCCAGGCTTCTAAATTCCTCTTTGCCTCAAGGACAGGTTGCTCATTCTAGCACTCCTGTTTTCACCCACTGCAAGGCGGCCCACCTCAGCCCTTTCCTTACGCATCTCAGAGCAATGTCAGCACTGTCTATCGGGAGCCTGAAGCGTATGGAATGAGGTTTTTGTTCTTCAAAAATGTCTGGCTACTAACAAGTTTACATAAACTTGCATATTATTGTGCACCTTTAGGGATGAGGAAAATGATGGTTAGAGAGGTTCAACAACTTAGTTCAACTCACCCAGCTAGCAAAAAAAAAGCCAAGTCTGGAATCAAGATTTTTCTAACTCCAAACTCTGATTCCTTTTTTTTTTAAAATTAAAGTAACATTGGTTTACAACACTGTACATGTTTTACAGTACAGGTTCTTACCTCTTACTAAACCATGCCAAACTCTGATTCTTAACCATATGACAATGCCATCCCATGGAAACAGGCACACCACACAAGCTCCTTAGCCTTCTCTCTGATGACTCACAGCTCTTAGAGTCATAAAGGACTTCTTTGTGTCTGGTCTCTAAAGTCACTCATTTTTTCATTGATTCAACAAATCCATTTTTACCCACTTTTTCCCCGGGCACAGGGCTTTGTCACATTCACAGACCCTCCAGTATCACCTGTTGTGGGTCCGCCACACAAGCGACACTTAGACAATATCCCTAAATAGCCCCAAAGAAACTGAGTCATCCTGCTCCCAGCTTTCTGGTGCTTGGCTAATCTCAAGTTCCCATACAAACCCTCTTCTAATTGACTCTAACCCAGAGTGCTTTATACCCCTTCTTTGGAAAGAAATCACAGAGAAGACAAATCCACCAAGATAGGTGTTTTAAAACCCAGGGAGAAAGCTGCCCTACACAATCCCAAAATTGTCAGTATTTTAAGCCCATGCCTTTATTCTGGATAAACCAGGAAAAGGTGATGTGTGTGCGAGGACAGGGTGTGGGTTGAGTGGTGGGACCTCAGGTGGCAGAACCCAAGATGCCTTCTCTCAGTCATCCTTGTTTATCTCCAACCATTTTCCAGACCAACACCTACCAGGCTATCCTCTCCACAGATGGAAGTGGTTCCTATGCCCTATTTCTCTACGAAAGCGATGGTATGCGGTGGGATGTGACTCAGCGCCCAGTCAACTCAGTTCTCATGGGTTTCTCCAGGTAGGATGGGGAGGGGCTGTGAGTGAGGACTCAGTAGATGAAGAGGAAGTGATGCAGAGCAGGATTTTCAGAGCACACACACGCTCCCGCCCCCCAAGAAGAGGCACGAACCCTCTTTTGGGTGCATCTGACTCATATTGCATCCACTTCTTGTTTTACTTTAAAAAAGAGCCTGATATGCCTTGCCATTCTCTTTCCTATCTCAGTCCCTGTGTGTTATAACAATTTCCAGAACTTTCACTTCTCTGATTTCCACTGACATTAGCTAACTGCCCTTGACTTCTCAACTGTCATGATAGCAACCAACATTTAATATTGGTACTAAAAATGCATTCCATTTGATTACAACAACCCCATGAGAGAGATATTACATATTACCCATTCTACAGATAGGGAAAACTGAGAAACAAATAGATAATGGCCCAAAGTCACAGAGCTGAGAAGTAGTAAAGCAAGAATTTGAACCCAGGCACCCGAACTGAAATTTGCCTTCCTGACTTCCTGTGGACTGAGAATTAACCCCTTAACCCGGGCCACGAACTGCTTGTGTGGGGTCAGTGGGAAAAAAGAACAAAGGGATGGGACTGTGGATGGAGACTTGGGTTTCTGTATGTAGCAGTGGCTTAGTCTCTGACACAGTAGCTCTGGACCACGGTATTTCCAGATGCTGGGGTATGAATCATTGTGAAGGTCCCATGTTGCTGTGATTATTGCAAATGGTTTTCTCCTAGAGTGTGTTCAGGATTTTCTCTGTAATTGCATTGCTTTCACTTATGAAAGAGAAAGGAGTGGAATTATCCATCTAGCTAGGAATTTCACACCATCCTGCGTGGGCCTAGGGAACTGGCCCCGCCTGTGTGTGTCACCTATTCAGTGTCAGAGAGCCGGAAAGGTCAGGAGCGCCTGCTCGGGGTGCCCGTCCAGCGAGAGGTTCCAGGCTCCACTCAGGATTTCCTCCTTCCTGGAGCTGCCCTTTCAACCTTGCCCCCACCACCAGCGCATCCTTTACTTTGGGGTCCTCCCTCAGTTTCAAGGGATTTACAAATGTAATTGCACTTAACCCTCACAATACGGGAAGATAGATGTGAAAATTAAGAATCAAAGAGAAATTAAAGTTAACCTAAGTAACTTGCATATGATAACCAAGTTACTAAGTCTAGGAATCAGGAATCGAATCTATGACTGTTGAACCTCAGAGCCCAGCTTTTAGCCATCATGGAGCCACCTTTCCAAATCCTAATTGAAGGAAAACAAACAGGAAGGAGGCCTGAATTCTGATTTTCATATCCCTGTTTTGTGGCCAATTACTTGCAGTTAGTGGTGAGACGTGAAATAAATTAGAGCCTCTCCACTCTTGCACAGCTCTCCTTCTTCCTGCTTAGTACAGGGACTCAGTTGGCCTACTGGTAGCTACTGAACAATTGATTGACCAACTGATAGCTACTGACTGACTGAATGAATAAATAACTTGCCAGCTGAGAGGAAAGACTCTGTGTGTGACAGAGCCCCACCATTCTTTCCTTTGCCTGCAGTGGAGATGGGTATTTCCAAAACAGCCCGCTGATATTCCAATCAGTGTGGAAGAAGTATCATCCAGACCAATCCCTGGATTCCGGCTCAGGTAAAAGTGCCACCTTGCCCCATTTAAACTGGTCTCAAATCCTCTTCCGTCCTCCACTCCACATGCCACGATGACCATGGCAGCTCCTGAACATCTCCTGCATCCTGAACACCACCCCAGCACAGTCTGACCTCCTACAGGTAGAATCGAAATATGATACCGCCGAGGGAGCAGCTGGTACTGTGCCCTCACCAGAGTACAGCATATCCTTAAATGACATCTTTTAGTTCCATGTTGTTTTGTTATAATGTTGATGAGAGAAAACTCCAATTCCTGGCGAAGGTCACTGTGTGAATTTTGCACATTCTCCCCACATCTGTGTGGGTTTTCTCCAAGTACTTGGGTTTCTTCCCATATCCCAGAGATGGACGTGCTAGGCTAATGGGTCCACCTCAATTGTCCAGTCTGAGTGGGTGTGTGTGAGCGTCCTCTGCAAGGGAAGGGTGTTACATCAAGAGTTGGTTCCCACCTTGCACCCTGAGCGGCAGGAATAGGCTGCGGCCACCTGACACCTGAACTGGAATAAGCAGGCTGGGAAATGAGTGAATTAATACAAATTACTATTTAAGTTATGTGTTAATTGGAAGTTTGATAATGTTTTTTGTGACCAGAAATAAGCCACAAGAACTAAACTCTTGTTTGTGTCAATTAGCCTATCATAAAATCGCTTTGTTATACTTTGTTTTCTTTAAAACTGCAGTTTCCAGGATGAAGTTAAGTGAGGACATACTGTACAGTCTCAGTTGGGGCTACATCTCCTCCCTGGAATGACCCAGGAGGTCTCAGTGGGGGTCCAGATCCTGGAAATGAGAGGAGTGTGGCCGGAAGTGAGAATATGAATGGGTGGTTAGGACAATACTCCAAGTGTTCTCTCCCAGAGCTGGAATAAGAACCAGATGAGGTCACTTCAGGAGATCTACCGAGAGGAATTCCAGAGGTCTGACATTCATTTAGTCAGCCTTTATTGAGCACCTGCTGTGTGCCGGATGCTGCTAAGAGCCAGGAACAGGGGGGTAAAGAAGAAAAACTTTACTGGCTTTGCTCTCTAAGACCTCTCACTCTGGCGAGGAGGAGGCCAACTATGGGTCATCTCCTTCTGATCATCCAAAGGGATAGAAATTACAGTTTCTAAAATGTGATGGAACAAAGGACATTTTCACACTAGAAATCAGCCATGTAAAATGTGACACGTAAAATTAATTCTGTTTGTTCTATGACAAGAGCTTTGGTACACAGAAGCTAAATCAAATCATGGGCACCATCTTGTGGAGAGAGCTGCCCTGTCAGATTAGGGCCTTTCTGTCGAGATGTTCAAGATGTGTCGGCAGTTGATGTGGGCTGCATTATAGGAGTGTGTGTGTGTGCGTGTGTGTGTGTGTGTGTGTGTGTGTGTGTGTGTGTGTTTAGGGAAAGTAACACTGGGCATTGTGGAGAAGATACATAAATAATCATAAAAATAGTTGTTCTTTTCAAAATATTGATAGATGGTAGCTATCCTGATCATTCATTCTCTTGTGTAGGCACAGGGTCAAAATCCAATACACTCTGCCCTGTTATATCTTGTTGGCCTCTGGAAGACCCATTCTTATTCATGTCAACTGAGGTGGGCAGTATGTAATGTATAATTAATTAAAGATCTATTTAAAGTTCAAGCCCCCATCAGGGTTTCTTCTATTTTTTTTCTCCCTTCCAAAGAAACCGTCTGGGCACAGAGCACTCTCCCTCAGCCCTGTGACGTAGGACCAACTCCCTGCTTTGTGTGCCAACTTCTCGGTGGCTCCCCAGCCAGTCTCTGGGCATTAGCTTCTGTCCTAGCTGCTTTGGCCACTGACATGCCTGTGCTGGAGGAGAGGGAGGGGAAGGATGAAGGTCTAGTGTCTGAGCAGGTGGCTAGTGGAGTCACCGCTTGACACTTAGGGTGCATGAGGGGCAAGTGGTTTGGGGGAAGCAGAAGGTGCTAGAGCTTAGAGTGAGAGAACAGGAAGGTAGAGGATGGGATAGAATGAAGATCAGGGACAGGGTCTGGCTCCATGTTAGATGCAGGTGAGGCCTCCCAGCCCAGCATTTGGCCCAGGATTACACCCTCAGACCCTGAGGATCTCTGGAGGTGACCTCAAAGGTGCTTTTAGGGAGGAATCGCTGTCAATTTGAATTGGGTCCCACCTGTGGAAGGGCTGCCTAGAAGGTGGGAGATGACATCCAGAAGGTCCATTTATGAGGGCTGGTTGTCCTTAAAGGTAAAACAGCGTCTGTGGTCCCAGGCCCTCGGACAACCACTTCTTCCTTTGTTCCTCCAGGCCTCCCAGGACTGCAGTTCTATAGGCTACATGGGGAAGAAATACCCAACTACCGACTCAGGTGCCTACAGTGGTTGAAGAGACAGCCTCAGTGGCCCAGCTGGGGCTGGAAGCAGATCTCCTGTCCTTGCTCCTGGCAGCAGGGACGTCGGGACTTACGATTCCAGCCCAGAGGTGACACCTCCTTTCTGTCTCTCAGGGCATCCCTATTCACCCCCAATTGCCCCCTCACCATTCCTCTGGTCACACCAGGCCTACTGGGCGTTCTCAAGCCCTCCTCAGAAACATCCCCATCCTGTTCCTGCCTCCATTAGCCCCAGGTGTCTTGTGCCTGAGTATATCTGGACTTGTTGCAGGCTGGTGGGGCCTCCGACGCAGGCAGCTGTGTAGCTTCTCCTCTTGGCGCGGGGGCGTGTGCTGCAGCTACGGTCCCTGGGGAGAGCTTCTGGAAGGCTGGAGAGTGCAGAGCCCTTGGCAGTTTGGTAAGTGTGTCCACAGAAATCTCAGTCTCACCTTCTCTAGATCTCTCTGCTCTTCCTTGTCAAAGACCAACCCCAGGCTCCAAGCAAAGCAGAGGGGCCCTCAGGATAAAGCATCTTGTCCTTGTTCCCTCCCAGCTCCTTACCCTCTCTGATCCTTAATTGCCATATCTTTAACCTTAGGATGTTTCTGACATCCCTTCCAGCTGATGTCCTAGGGATTTATGATTGAGTACATCTCACTCCATCTCCAGCCCAGAGTGGGAGCATCTTTCCGGGGGAAGGGTTGGGGGCACTCTGACACTGTTCCTCTGAACCCGGATTAGCAGGTTATCTCCCTCCAGAGATGCCCTTCAAAGGAGCTGGAAAAAACAGAGTTGGGAGGCTGTGGTAACAGGTGTCCACCCGCCCTTCTCCCTGTAATCGCTGCAGCCTCCATAGTCCCCAGACCATCGGCCTCTCCCTCGGGGTCTCAGCATCTGGAGAGCAGGGATCTCAGCACCCCACCCTAAGCTGGGGGCATTACTGCACAGGGCTCCAACACAGCTGCAAGGGCGACAATGAATGGTCAATCACCTAAGGTCACCGCGTAGGTGAGATCTGAGCTGAAGTGGGCCTGATTCCAAACCATGCCCTTGCTCCTATCTTCCCGCCCTACCAAAACTTCTAACTGGCCTCTGCAGCTCCTCCACCTTCCCGACACACTGCTCTTCTCCACAGACCAAGAACTGGAGTTGCAGAACTGGTGCTGCAGCTGGAACGACAAGCCTTCCTTCTGTGCCCTGTATCAGCGGCTGCGGCCGCGCGTCAGCTGTGCTGGGTACCGTCCCCTGCGGCCTGGTGAGGCAGTGGGGGCCCCCCCCACACTGGGCAGGGCCAGGGCAGAGTATCTGGGGAGCGTTAGCCTCTTAGGGCCTGGGCGGGGCCTCCCTAGCTTGCTAGGGCAGGACTCTCTCCACAAGGGAAGATGGAGGTGGTTCCAATGTGAGGGGCAATGTGAGGGGCCTAGTGGTGGTGCACGCTCGTGCATAAGGGCTTCCAGGGGGAGTTCTTATACTCCATGAACATCTGTCCAAGCTTGAGTCTACCCCAGCAAATTCCTCCTAGAGGGCAGTGGGGAATCTCAGACCCTACCTGGTCTGCCATGCCAATGTGTATCTCCTTTTTTCCAGCCTGGATGTTTGGGGACCCCCACATCTCCACCTTGGATGGCAACAACTTCACCTTTAATGGGCTGGGGGACTTCCTGCTGGTCCAGGCCCAGGGCAGGAACTCCTCCTTCCTGCTGCAAGGCCGCACTGCCCAGACCGGCTCCGCCCAGGCCACCAATTTCGTTGCCTTTGCTGCTCAGTACAGTTCCAGCAACCTGGGCCTCATCACGGTGAGGCAGGAAGTGCCAAGACATCCCTGTTCCCCTCACTGAGAGCCAGCAGCGGTCCAAGAGGAGAAAGGAAAGGGAGAAAGAAGGGAAGGGAGGCAGGACAGAAGACACCTCTGCCAGTGCAGTGGTTTCAGAGCCAACCTTAGCGACGGCAGGATTAGGGGCCTGGCTCTACCAAGTGTGGGATTAAGGAAATGACCTCACTCTGGCGCCTTGGTTTGTTGTTGTTTACAATAATATGGGACTAATAATCTGACTTACCTCCCAGGGCTGTTGTAAGGTCTAAATAACATCACCTAGGAAATGTGCCTAAGTCAGAGACCGGCCGTCACAGGCTCACAGCGCCGCCTCATCACACTCTTCATCACCTTCATATCTGTGCAGGGCTCAGGGCAAGCTCTCTGGGGCCTCCTTCTGGCCTCCTGGCACACCTACGCTGGGCTTAGTTTCCTCCAATTTTCTTTCAGGTTCGGTGGCTCCTGGGGCCCAGTGACAAAATCCACGTGTGTCTCAATAACCAGACAGTGATATTTCGGCCTAACCGTGAAGATCCAGAAGGTAGCCACCAGCCACCTCCCCCTTCTTCCCCAGGCCAGGGCTCAGTGGCCCCAGAGCCTGGGAACAGGGTGCTGGGCTTGGGGCAGCAGCCGGGGCAGAGGCGCACGGTCCCTCCCCCGCTGTCCCTTCAGTAGCTGCCTCACCCAGGGGCCAGGCGTTGGAACTTCCTCCTCACCTCTCTCCTTCCCCAGCGCTGCGGCAGCCTCTGTGGTGGCCCTGCCTTCGGTCTCAGGCAGAGGGAAGAGCAGCAGGACTTGAGGTGTCCCAGGTCTGGTTTTTGGTTTCAGTTTCAGGAGAAGACATTCCGGGGCATCCCAGAGCTGCTGTCTCAGTCTCTTTGCATCTTGAAGCTTCACCACTACCAAGTCTTGGCTCCCAGGCTTCAATTGCAATTTCTTTCTCTTCTTGTATCCTGACGTTCCAGGGCTGGAGATATTCAACAGCACTGGAATCATCATGACCCAAAATGGTTCCCTGGTATCAGCCAGTTTCGACGGGACGACAACCATCTCGGTGACGGCTCTCTCCAACATCCTCCATGCTGCCTGCAGCCTCCCAGAGGATTATCAGAACCACACGGAGGGCCTTCTGGGTAAAAAGCAGGCAGGATCCTACTTCAAAGGCAGCACACACAGCAGGAGCTCAGACCTCCCTGGCCCCCAGGCCCTCAGACTGTACCCCTCCCACTGGCCTGCCAACATCCTGGGCTGTTTCCTGTTCTTGGGCCCCTTGGAGCCAACCCCTGAGAATGGAGAGTAGCAGGGGCCACTTCAGCTACCTTTGATGCTCACTTCCTGTCCTCCTCCTAAAGCTGCAGCTCCAGTTGGTTTCCTGGGCGGCCTAGGGGCTCTGAGGGCTGGGTCTGGGAGGGCGGGCCCTTCCCCTTCCACCAGCTTCACACCTTCCCACCAACCCCCTGGGAAGGGGAGGGACATGGTCCCAGAGCAGCTGAGCTCCTACTCCATCCCTCCAGGGGTCTGGAATGACAATCCGGAGGATGACTTCAAGATGCCCGACGGCTCCATCGTCCCCCGACAGAGCTCTGAGGAGATGCTTTTCCACTATGGAATGACCTGTGAGTCTGGGCTTGAGTCCTTGGGCCTTTGGGGACAGGGCCAGGTAAGGGAAGCTGCAGTTACTGTCTCCCTCAGACCTGGGGGAACCAGACCTCCGTCCTTTGTGAGGGTGAGAGGGAAAGATCAGGAGATACTGAGGACCCTGGTGACACCCAGATTTGTCCCCACCACCCCACCTGTGTCTCTCCACCTGGAGGAGAGAGTGAGGGAAATGGGTGAGCCTCCCTTACTGGAGCAGGGCGTTCCTCTCCAACCCTCCAACCCCCTCCCCTCCCCTGAGCCGTAGAAACTAAGGGGTAGAGACGGCAGAAATACAGCTGGAGCCTCACCCTGGCACCACCACCATAGCATCTTGTGTGTTGTAGGGAAAATCAACGGGACGAGCCTTCTTGGCAAGAGGGATGATCATCTGCCTTCCAACTTCACCCCTGTCTTCTTTTCCCAACTGTGGGCAAATGAATCCTTGAATAAAAGTCTGGTCTCTGGGTGTGATGAAGACAGGGTGTGCATGTACGACACCCTGGCCACAGGAAACAGAAGCACTGGCCTGATCACCGCCATGCTCTTGAGAAGCTACATGCTGATGAACCGCACCATCAGTAAGTGACATGTGGCCCAGGCAGGGGTTTGCAGGGTTAGGGGGCAGGTGAGGACACTCCCTTCTGTGACACTCCTCTAAGCCACATATTTTAAATTTAACAGATTCTTTTGCTTATGTTACTCCTTTGCTCCAACCTTCCCGTGACTCCCCAGCTCACTTGGTCCTTCTGGTGAGCTTCTAATGACCCTCAAAGCCCCATTCAGCCTAGCCCCATTGCCTCCGGACGCCCTTCTCCTCTCCAGCCCCACTGACTTGGTGTTCTGCAAGCACACCAGTCTCAGTCCCAGCTCAAGACACTGCACATGCAATTCTCTCCTTGGAACACCCCTCCTCCAAAGGGCCCACAGGCTCGCCCTCACTCCCTTCAAGTCTTTATTCAAATGTCATATTTTCAGTAACTCTGAGAAGTTGGCTACTCTATGTAAAATGTTACATTCACCCACACTTCTCATTTGCCTTCCTTGTTTATTTTTTCTCTCTAGCACTTATGGTAATCATATGCATATGGATAAGACATATGTTAATGTGTTATAATTTTCATAAGTGTCTTTGCTATTATTTGTTCACTGGTATATCCTCACTACAGTAGAATAGTGAAAGGCATCTAGTAGGTGCTCAGTAAATATTTAAGTGACTAAAGGAATGAGCAAAAAATATAATGGGAATATCAGGTCCCCCAAAACAGGCCCTTGAAAAAGTTCACTCCCTCTCTATTCTCTGACAAATTGCAGTGCCCATTTAGGTATTACCCTCCTGGCTTCCCAACCTCTTCCAAAGGTAAAACTCCATGGTAGTCGGAACAACCTTGTTCTCTGGTCCACTCTGCCATACCCAGCAGAGCACTCTGTTCAGGAAAGAACTTAGAACAAGGCTGTTTGAAGAGGAAATAGAGAAATAGAGGCTAAAGATCGGGCCAGGTGGGAGTAGGCAGTACAGCCTACTCTGCATAGGTCCAAGAGTAGGCACACAGAGAATAATTCCAGCATTTAAATGTGGGTCACAGTCCCGGGAACGCCTCAGAGACATCAGCACACCAGCAAGGAGGCCGATAAGGCAGGAGAGTACCCCACCTCATACCTGGGATTCTGTCTTTGTGTTTCAGATCAATCCCCGCCTTCTATCGGTGGTCCGAGTGAGGTGGACGCCTACTTGGGGCAGCCCAAGCTGGTTTCATATACGAGCCACTCTGAGGACCACATGTTCATGCTCAGAAACAACTGCTCTGACTTCGAGCTCTTTGGTAAAAATGTTTGCTGTGGGCCCTGGGGATGAGGACAGAGTCAAGTGTTGGGTGATTTTTCAGCTTTCTACCTTGTCCACATCCTGTCACTTTTCCATTTGACAATCCGGGACCAGCATTTTTCTAAGACTGATTCCTATAATTCAAACAGGAGCTCCCTGCCCCCCCCACCGCCCCCTCAGAAATAGTGACAGACTTACGGCGAATTGGCCAGCTAGCTAGAATGACTCTGGGCATAGATGACTGATTCAAAGATCGCTTCATTGCAGTCAAATAATACGAAATCATCTTTACTAATCACCAACTTGTTAGAATAATCAAGTTTAACAATGAACAAATACTCATTTAAAAATACGTATATTAGAAGGTGACAGTACGGAGCAAGATGTGAAGAAATACAGATACTTTTGACACCTCTCTCACTATTTTTGTTTGTCAACATGTTTTCCTAACTATCGCTCCCTGTCTGTGTTGCTGTGCTGGGATCAAGCAAAGCTTCTCAGCACTGGTGATGGAGACACCCAGCCCCGTCAGGGGGTCAGATTCAAAGCCCACAGATGCAGCTTGCCTCCTGGGGCCAGCACGAAGGATGCTGTGATGAAGCCAAAACCTTTAGGGTCCTTAGTCTGAGCTCTGATTGCTCCTTTGCCCAGTGTTCCTTCTCTGTGCAGAAGAGGGAGCTGCTTTGTCTCCACCCTTTGCTCCATGTACATCATTTCAGGTGCTAGACAAAGGCATCAGGAGATTTTCACCTCCCCTGAGGAGCGATGGCCTGGAAGTGATACTTGTCTGTTTCCTACTCTGAGCTCCTTTCAACCTATTATATATTTTTATTTAGTGGTTCTTATTCTATGTATAAGCTTATTTATTTATTTTCTTACTCCCCTATGTGTAGTCCCCATAGTTCTCCCACCACCAAAGCACCTATGAGCCATCACGAAGTCCTTTGTGCTCTTCTCTCCTGTTTTTACCCTTCTCTCTCCCCTTCCCCTGTTGGATGCCTCAGATCTATGGTCAGCTTGCAGTCAACCTGCTATTTTAAGGAGACTTTCTTATTTTCTTGAAAAACACAGACAGGTCTGATCAGAAGAGTCCTATTCACTGCAGGCTAGCGTCTGAAGGAGTGGTTGGTCAAAAGCCCATGAAGGGAGAAGGGTGAAGGAGAAATCAGGGCAAGGGACGGGGCTACTGTGAAGGTGAAGCCAATTTGGCCTGTAGTGTCGCCTCGGGAAGTATCAGGAGGGTTCTGGCCTCCATCCTCCACCCTCCCAGGATGTGTCATCCCAGCTCAGTTCCAAGTAGGGTTGCCCTTTGAGGTCTCTTCAAGGAGCAAGTGCCTACCCTTCTCTGGAGTTCCACTTTACAACCAACGGGGCCAATTGTAGTTGGACTGGTGCTACTCCAACTTGCAATATGATCAGGATTGCCTTGGAAAACCAGCCTGTCTCAAGGAAATGCCTGAGGAGATTTGGTGGAGGAGGCAGGATGGGTCTAGAGGGCCCCAGCATCAGAACTCAGAATGTTAGATGCCAGGATGAGTCAGACAGCAGAGCAGAGGAGTTTTCTCAACAATCTCATCTTCTCTGTGACAGAAAATGGCACATTGCTATGGACACCAACTTTGCTGAAACCCTGCACTCTGGAGATTCTAGTAAGAGATCTCAAGAACAACTTGTCATCTGTGCTCCAGCCAAAGATGGTGGTCTGCACTTGCAAAGCAGAGAGCCAATGTTTATACAACCAGACCAGCAGGATAGGCAATTCCTCCCTCGAGGTGAGTGCTGGGAGGAGTGCTGGGAGGAGGTTTCTGTATTGAGGGAAAAAGATGTGGAAATTGAAGGGATGTCGTAATTCTGCTCCACTGGGTAATGTGTGTTGGGAGATGAGTGGAGCTGGAGTAAGTGGGGAGAGCAGATGCTGATCTCAGGCCATGTTGTGTCTTACATAGGTAGGACATAAAATTCCTTTACTGCTTACAGCTCACCTGAGTTTTTATCTCTCAGTTCCCATCTTTGCAGATTGGCAGGAAGTTTCCATCTCAGCCCTTCTTAGAGTTCCCAAGAGGTTCCCAGTTTCCAGTTCTGGAATACAACATTGAGGTGTAGGGCAAGATAGCTGTGTGGTCCCTGGGTGTGACTCTACACAGATCACAAGCTCTGTCCTCGCTCCTCTTCAGACCCAAGGAAGTGCCTGGTGATTTCTGTGCCTGTTGGGACACAGGAAACCTTTTACAAAGCTGCTTAAGCTCCCATATGCCTAGAAGCACTGCAGAACCATTTATCTCCAGAGTCTCATCCTCCTGGTACGGGGAAGACAAGTGCAGGCTCCCCCCGCCCCCCACCCCTGCCTCCAAAGCCCTTCATTTTCTCTTTTACTCTCTCCTTCTAGCTAGAAGAAGCAGATCTTTTTTGGACTGTAGAAAGTCTCCTGCATTCACGTTTCTAGTCAAGATACTTGGCCTGAATCCATTTGATTTCCCTCCTTTCTTGGTTGTAAAGGGAGACTGTAAAGGAAAGGGGGATCCAGGAAGGAATAGGGCAGCAACACCCCACCAATCCCTCAATTCCTTCTTCCCTTTCTTGTACATACACTCTTCTGCTAAAGCATGAGCAGAGAATTTCTACTTGAAAGGGTAGATTTGGGGGAGCTTAGGGGTGAGAAGGAAAAAAATACAGAGTGGGCAAAACAGATTAAAGTCAATGTATTCTAGATATCCCAAAATAACCACTCTTGGAAAAGAGAAAAATGGTGGGGGTTTCCATTTTAGGGAGATTTCCAGAGTCACCTCAGAAGGGGGGTAAGATAAGAGACACCAGGGAATTTATGAGGTTTCTAGAACCCTGTCCTTCCCTGTGCCATTGTACAGGTTACAGCATGTTCCCTCTGTGCTCACTTAGTCTTCTTGGCTTAAGAGTCAGCAAGGGGAGGCAGAGCTTATGTGGGATCCGGTTTTCAAGGAATGGTAGAATATTATTTATTTAGCCCCTGTCTGACTCTGAAAAGGATTTTAGGCAAGAAAATACAGAGTGAGCTGGAAAGAGACAGGTGCTGGTGCAGGAGTGAGGAAGGGGGCTGAGTGGGCTGGAGGATGGTGTGCCTTTCGGCAGGGATGTGTGGGCCTGGTCAAGATGGTACAGGCTGGTGGGATTAAGACAAGTACTAGGACAAGTTCATGAGTTCTCAGGCCAGAAGGGTCATAGGGAAGCACCCAGAAGCACCCTTAATACTGAGCCTTCTGGCTGCCCAGTGATCAGTAACCTATTTCAGGAGGCCCACTGCAAGTGTAACGAGAGCACCTATGGCCCCAACTGCCAACACACCAGGGACTCCTGTGAGGAGCCATGCTTCCCAAACGTGACGTGCACTCCAGGGAAGGGCTGTGAGGCCTGTCCTATGAACCTGACTGGGGATGGGCGTCACTGTACAGGTAAGGAAGGAACAGGGCCTTGGCAGAGGACGTTCTGGGGACCCGTAATAACCTCAAGAGTCTAGGACAACCAAGGGCAAGCCATTTCTTTCCCTTTCCCAGCAAGTCTTCAGAATGTTCAATCTAGGTGTGTATGGTAAGAAGATCATAGAAAGATATGAGGCTAAAGGAGAAAAGATTGCGCTGGCTTGGGAGAGAGACCAAAGTAGATAAAACAGCTGTGAGGGCATTGATGAAGAAAAATCCAGAGCAAAATAGACTGAAGATGGTCTGGAGAAGTGAGGAGCCAAGGAACCAGAGAGAGCTGAGGCCCTCAGACTCCTCGGAGGTCTGCAGAGATGTAAAGCCCAGGCTCTCTGCATCTCCTCAGTCAGGACACTTGCAGGGGCCCCCACAAGCACTGGGTGGCAGGGGGCCTCATTTTCCCTTTATCTTCTTCCCAGCATCTATTCCTCAACCTCTGAGTCATTGGAGTCCTGACGAGAGCCCAGCAAGGTCTTCAAGTCTCCTTAGGTGCCCAAATGCAATCCAGAGACCATTATGTCTTCGGAGCAGAGGCCAGAGTGGGAAAAGGCACTTTTGTCTTGTAAAGGCAGAGATCAGAGTGAGGAAGTGAGGAAAGCAGGGTCCTTCTCCCACCAGGCTCTGTGTCCTTTCCTGATACAGAGGGTCTGAAAAACACTCCATTCTCTCAGCAGAAGTGGGACAATACCCACCCGGCAGAGGAACAGGGGTTGCCTGGCAGAGAAATTCCTGGGAAAAGGAAAAGGATAGTTTGGGGTTCTTAAGTAGAACACATATGGAGTGGGCTTTGGGGGAAAGAAACCAAGCCTATCTGGAAGCAGGTTTCCAGGGATGGGGGTTCCCACTGCTGCCTGTGTGGTGCTGCTGACCTCTTGGCTCCCCCTGCAGATCTGAAGAGCCCTTTCAGCTGTCTCAACAAGTCCTGCCCTGAGAATTACTGCTACAACAAGGGCTACTGCTACGTCTCCCAGGCGCTGAACTGCCAACCCACATGCACCTGCCCCCCAGCCTTCACAGACACCCGCTGCTTCGTGGCTGGGAACAGTTTCACTCCAAGCATCACTGAAGGTATAACCAGGTACCCCCTCGCCCACACCCAGCTCCACCTCCACACTTCCCTCAGGGGTAGAGGGCCTGGTGGTGGAAATCTCTGGGGGCCAAGGTTAGGTTTCTCAAATTCACAGAGCAGAGCTCCATGTTTTTTCTCAGGTAATGGTAAATCGCAGACCTTAGGAGCTAGTGGGAGCAGCTGTCACCCCATGAACCACGGGCCTGAGGGCCTGCTGAGGAAAAACTCAAGGCGATCTTGCAACTCTAGGAGACGAGAGTCAGGGGTGCCCTGGCCAGTCAGATGAGCACTGGGTGAGGGTCAGCACCTCGGCTGCTCCTCCTGATTCCCTGGGGTCCTCTGTCACTGGAGAATGGGACCATCGCTCCGTGCTGACCCAATGGCATCATGGGTAAGTCTGGGTAAACAGTGAGGTAATTATGAATCTGCTTCTCCCATCTCCAGAGTTTCCTGTAAGAGTCATCCAGCTCTTTCTCAGTGAGGATGAAAATGCCACCAGAGAAGAGGTCAACGCCTCGGTCAGTGCTGTAGGCCAGGGGTGAAGGGGGCAGGTCTTGGCAGGTTCAGGGGGTCTAGCCATTACTTGCATGTTTGGCATCTTGTCATTCATCTAGATTCAATTGTCAGAGAGCAGAGCCTCCTGCCTCAAGGAAGGCAGAGGGTGAGTAAAGCAGGAAGTCCGAGAACAGAGACCTCAGAGGAGGTTAGAATGACCAGCTCACCAGGAGCAGAATCTAGGGTGGCTGAGTCACCCCAGTCCTCTCCTGAGCTTCTTTCTCTGAAGACTTTCACGTGGGTATTTTATGGAAGGAACATGAAAAGGCATTTCACCTCCAGGAAACCCTTCCTGACTTCCTAAAGAGATCTGAGACTCCCTCTTCTTGGCTCCTGCCCTTGCCCATACCTCAGTCACAGACTAAACAGCACAGTGGTTGAATTTTTGAGCCTCCTGAATCCTACATACCTGTAGAGGGGCAGGAAAGACACCAGGAGCACAGGTTCTCCATGGAGCGGCACAGACGGGTCAAAGGGAAAGGAGTCCTGGAGCCCTTGGTGGTTTTTTAGGCTTTTTTAATGGTCTCTTCTACAGAGGCAACCGGGTACAGGGCAGGCAATGGGGCTGGGGGCCCGGGAAGCTGGCGGGCCTCCCAGCCCCCGGTGAATCTTCACGCTCTCGGGCTCTCTGGCGGCGTCTCGTGGACTCTGCTGCACCCCAGTCCTCTGCTCCACACTCTGTTCTCTGCCACTTCTTGCCGCCGCTGCTGCTGCTGTTGCTGCTGCCGCTGAGGCTTTTAATTCTTCTCTGCTTATAAGCCCAGTCTATGGCTCAGGTGTGCCCACTTACGCATGCCGACACCCCACTCCAGGTGCCCGCCATCAGGCATGCGTGTAGGCCTGCAGAGGTCTATCCTTGAGGGGAGGGCGGAAAAACCTGACAATTCTCATTTGCCCTATAATACCTGAATGCAAATCCCTGCTCAATCACGCACTAGACCAGTGTGATATTAGACAAGCTATTTTTGTATCTCATTTGTAAAAGTAGATAATAATAGTACCTATGTCAATATGTTGTCTTCGTCATAGGAAGCAGTGGCAGGGGCTGGGGATGTAGACATCAAACACTAATTCAGGAGAGACCGGTGCCAATCACTGGACTAGGCTAGGACGTGGGGCTGTACAGATGGGGGAGAAGAGTTCTGGGTGACCAAGGGCTCACACTCAAAGAAGGAAACAGGGATAAATACATGTATTAAAGTGGGATGGGGGTCTCTTCTCTGGGCTGGGCCTCACCTCCATCTCCTCCCTCCACTCCCATGCCCCATCCTCTGCCCTAGGTGGCCTGCATACTGGGGAACCTGGATGTCCGCGCCTTTCTCCGGAACAGTGAAGTGGAACAAATGTAAGTGGGTGGCCCCCACCTAGTCCCCGTGTCCTCTCCCTTACTCCTGGCCCCTTCATGCCTCGCCGTGCCCCTCCCACACAGAGAGCACCTAATGTGAAGCCGGTGTGCGCTGTTAATTTAGCCTTTGAGGCACCATGGGCTCTTGTCCCACAAAGGCGTAAAAAGGAATTTGTAGACAAACAATAAGCGGAAAGAAGCAAATCTTTATTTAAAGTTTATTTAGAGGAAAAAGAAAAAAGCAAAGGCTCCAAGGTAACAAAGCCAAGGAGGGGTAAAGAAGGCGTGTGGGCCCATGTCTAAGGGATATTTAAACCTTTTTCTCTAGTCTAAAATCTCCTCATCCTCTTGGTGACTGGCTCTCTCTCAGTGGCTGTCCTTCCCTGGGCAGCTGTGTCCAGCTTTTTTTTTTTTTTTTAAGATTTTTTTATTTATTTATGCATACAAGCTGGGGTACAGGCCAGAGGTGTGGGGCGGCGAGAGGGTTCACCAGAGACAGAGTGGGGAGCCGAACAGGCAGATTGACGGAAATACACTGCTGAGGGGAGCAGCAGGTGAGGCAGGAGAGGTCTGCTGGGCCATTTGGGAATCTCCCAGCTGGGCAACGAACTCGCCTCACCGCTGCCAACAGCTCCACAGCGCAGCGCTTAACCGCTGCACCACCAGGGAGGCCCAGCTGTGTCCAGCTTTACAGCTTTTATGTTGGTCTTTCTTTCACTGTCCTGTCCAAGTTCTCTTAAAATTTACCCTCCTTATTAGCCTTTAAATGTACTGCCTTCATTACCCTCCCGGATTTCTCTGCCCTGTTTTAGAAGCTTCTTTAATTCTCCCAAATTAGAAGCTTCTTTAATTCTCCCAAAGTCCCTGCCTGCACTGTCCCTGAAGCTGCCTACTTAACCCTAACTTGCCTTAGGACTCAGATTGGTAACCTTCAGCACTGGGCAGTCACCTCAGAATTCCAGTACCGCCCTTGGGGCCCTGTCATCAACTTCCTGAACAACCAACTGCTGGAGGCTGTGGTGGAGGCCTTCTTACTCCAGGATCGGTGGAAGAGAAAGAGGAGGAGCGAGGAGCCCAGAAACAATGTGATCTTCTACCCCATCTCCGCTGGACAAGTGCTCAGTTTGCAGGCTTGTGAGTCACTATTTGGGGTGGGGGGACAGTTTCAGGAATAACTGGAGGGAGGAGAAAAGTGGAACCAGCCTGTCACAGATCTTTAACGTACACAAACCCCTGGCAGAAAAGTGTTTTACACAGAGCCAGAGACAATCACAAAGCAAGTTAATTTAGAGTTTTGTGTTTGTTTGTTTGCAATCTTTGGAAGAAATTTTACCTACCAGCTTTCTAGATTGAAAACAGGAACACAAACTCCTTCCTGATGAATCCCCATGAGTACAGTCTCAGAGCAATTACTCCAGCAGCTGCAGCTAGAATTGTTCCTCCTTCAATAGACTCGAGAATGTTTCCCTAAAATGTCATTGCTGGAGAATATGAACTTAAATGCTGGAGACCCGGCCCAGGGGCAGAGCTATCCTTTCCCGAAAGGGGAGGTCTGTCACCCTATGTGAGAGCCACCCCCAATCCAGGCCTCCACACCCCAGAAAAAGAGATGGGACTTCTGAGATCAATTTGAGCTCTGACAGCCCCCAATTATCCCAAATGAGAATGAGATAAGTCGGCAAGCTTCTCAGAGAGGGAAAGGAAGGGCTCAGTCTATTTACAGGAAAAAAGCTGAGAGCTGGTCAGTGGCCATTCCAAACTCAACAGAAACTGTTTTACTTGGTTCCAGGACCAAGCAAGATTCTTCTAGAATCCAGGCTAGCCTCCTTCCTCCTAGGGCAACAACATGAAATCCTCAGAATTATTGTGTGCATGTGTGGTAGGGGGTGGATGTAGGGGTAAGGGGACAACTACCCAAACTTGACTATGACTTTTGTTAAAGAAAACAAACAAGTTAAGTTCCATCATTTTTATCATACAGTATGTTTGTTATATAGACTTAAAAAACACAAATTAACAAAAGGAAGAGAAAAAGTAACCACCCATAATGCCAACCCCCAGAGACAAATCCACACTACACATTTCCTTCAGAATTTTCTTGTATGAATAGAAACCTTCACACCTGTCTACCTATCATCTATCTATTTTATAATAAAGGTATTATATCCTATTTAGTGCTTGAGAACCTCATTACTCAAATGATTGTGAACATACTGATCCATTACTTCATATGTCTGAATATCATGTGTTATAATATACTTTAGATTGAAGCTTATGCTATAGCTGCTGTGTATTGAGCGCTTATTGTTTGTCAGCTTGGACTGAATATTCTGACTCTTTTACCTCATTTTTAGTACACAGCAAAGTAGCTGCTGTTATTACTTCCATTTTAAAATATAAAGAAACTAGTGCTGAAAGAGTTAAGAGATTTCCCTCAAATCACACAACTAGGTGGTAGCAAAGTTTGAATTTCAACTCAGAACTGGTTTTTCTTCAAAATAGTAAATCATGTGTAAACTATAGCAATGTCTTTACCAATGTGGTTTCGAGGCCTTTGGGCTTTTTGGCTGTACCACAGTCCGCATTTAGCAAAACCTGTCCTGTTAAACATTGCTACTCAATAATCTGTGCTGACCCAGACATGCAATTATTTCTCAGAAAAAACACCTAAGATTGGAATTCTTGATCCAAAAGGTATACAGTTGGTGTTCATCTATTGCTTTCTTTGTTATCCCTGACAGGGAACGTGAGTGTGCTGGAGACTCACTTGAGATGTGATGGCTACCAGGGCTACCACCTGGCCTACAGTCCCCAGGACGGTTTTACCTGCGTGTCGCCGTGCAGCGAGGGCTACTGTGAGCACGGAGGCCTGTGCCAGCACCTGATTGAAGGGCCCAAGTGCAGGTGAGCGGGCCAAGCAACAGGAGGCGAGGGCAGCACCAGGCTGGCAAAGATACAGCAAACGGTCAGAGGTGCCATGAGAGCTCATGGTGGCTGACAGCTCACAGAGCTCCCTTTGCGACTGAGAGTGTGGGATCAGAGAAAGAGACAGTGGGGAGATTTCTGAGTTCTTGCTCTCTGTCAAGAATGAATGTACTATATTACCTCTGAAAATCAAACTAGCCACCAAGTAGGTTTTAGGATGATTTTAAAGATGAGAAAACTAAAGCTTAGAGATGACAAAGAACCTGTTCAAGGTTCCCAAGTATGCGGGGCGGCAGGGTGTGATTTCCAAAGCCAAAGTCTCCGACCTGCTGGTGCCTCTTGTGGACACCCTGCTGTCTCCCTGTGGAGAAGGAATTCATTGCCTGTGTCCAGGCCCAGCCCCCTCCTCCTTCAAGGTACTCATTCAGAGAGGTCCTCTGGAACTGGTGCCCTGCGTCCCCTTGGTTCATCAACAGTCTGAGGGGTTCCCCTGATGGAGGTCACCAAGTCGGCAAGCCTTTTAAGGAGAGAAAAGGCAGCACTACTTCAACCCAGCCCACCCTCCCCCATTGCAATTCTGGATGGGCCAGCCCCTTCCCCTCCGTTATTGAAGGGGTTGAGGAGCCTGGGTTAATGACTTCAGTACTGCCCTCCATTTTGTGAGGTAGTTAACGCAAAGTGAGTTCATACCAAGTGAGTTCAACTTTTGCAACCTCCTGTTGCTCGGTGGCCTCACTTTAGCTGGGCCTCAGGGCCGTCCATCTCTGTCCTTAGAGGGGAGCCCAGCCTATTGTGGAGAACCGTCTCTGATCCAGCCGGAAAGTGGGAGTGAGGAGGCTGAGCGCTGGCCTCCTAGCTCCTGACTGTTTCCCCTTTTCCCCCAGCTGTGTGCCCTTCTCCATCTACGCACCCTGGGGAGAGCGCTGTGAGCAGCTGAGCATAAAACATGGAGCCTTCTTCGGGATCCTCTTTGGAGCCCTGGGAACCCTCTTGCTGCTGGGGACCATGGTGTTTGTGGTCCTGCACTACTGGGGCTGCCCCAGGACCCGGTACTCTTATCCCCTGGATGTGGCAAGTTGAGGCTGTCCCACAAAGGGGTAGTTGTGGCCTGAGATACCTCAAGACCCACCCTAGACTTACACGCACACGTGCAGGCATTGCTTGGGGAAGACTGGAAAAGAGAAGGTGACTGATGGCGATTCAGGATTCTTCCAGTTTGAATAATGGGAGTGAACAATAAAAAGAGAGAGAACACACTTTGTCAGACACTTGGGTGGACAGGAAAAGGCCATAAATATCTACAACTTACATGGGTGGATTCTTACACAGACGCCCACCAGAAGTTCATCGACCTACACACAGCACACATAGACACACACCAGAGTTAATAACAGGGGGTGGCTCTAAGTTAAAGTATACTTACATACAAAATTCTCCAGTTTACTTCTAATTAAAGTGTATTTAAATAAAATCCCGTTGATCTTTTGTGTTTCTAAAGCCATGGATTTCATTGCTGGTTTTCCTCTGGTAGCTGAAGGGCTAAGCATGTGGGGTGGAGATTACATGTTGGGCACTGGTGGAGGAGCAGAGTGGCCTGACAAAGGAGCGAAGGCAACACAATGAAGCAAAGGTATATCAACAAATGGTACTAGAGGGCCTCCCTGGTGGCACAAGGGATTAAGTCTCAGCACTATGAAGCCATCAGCAGCCACTGCAGTTTGATCCCCACCCGAGCTTCCCGCAGGGCGCAGCAGACCTCTTCTGCCTCACCCACTGCTCCCCTCAGCAGTGTACTTCAGGCAATCTGCCTGTTCTGCTCCCCACTCTGTCTCTCACCCCCCCACACCTCTGGCCTGCACCCCAGCTCTTGTATGCATAAATAAATAAATTTTTTAAAATGATGCTAGAACAACTGAACATCCACTTGTAAGAAAATGAATCTAGACAGAGACCTTGCACACAGACAAAAATTAACTCAAAATGGACCACAGTCCAAAATGTAAAACTATAAAATTCCTAGACTATAGCATCGGAGAAAACCTCAATAAACTTGACATGGCAATGTATTTTTAGATACAACACCAAAGATATGTAAAGGAAATGATTAATGAGGTGACTTTTTGTCTGCACCTGCTGGTGGGGGTTAGTTGCCAGGGGCATCACTATGTGACCGGAGGGGTGGAACTTTCAGCCCTTCCCCTCAAACCCCACCTCTGGGAAAGGAGAGACTGGAAATTGAGTTCAATCACCAATACCAATGATTTAATCAACTGTGTCTATATAATAAAGCCTCCATAAAAATTCCAAAGGGTGGGGTTCAGAGAGCTTCCACGTAGGTGAATACATCCATGTATTGGGATGTACCCCAACTCCATGGGAATTGAACACCTATGGGAATAGGGTATCTCTTCATCTGACTGTTCATCTGGATCCTAATTTATCAAGTGTTTTCAATAAACTGGTAAACCTAAGTAAATGTTTTCTTGACTTCTGTTAGCGGCTCTAGGAAATTATATCTAAAGAGGGAGAGGGGGATGGCCATGGGAACACCTGGTCGGTAGCCAGCTCAAACAGCTGTGGGCAATCTAGTACTTACCATTGACATCTGAGGTGGGATCAGTCTCATGAGGTGTAATCCTTAACCTGTGGATCTTATGCTATTTTATGCTATCTCTCCTGGTGTTAAAATTTAATTACATTGTAGGACAGTCACCTGATACCTCCCAGCATATGTTGCTTTGTGTAGGGTAAAAAACTCACACATTTGGGCCTCCCTGGTGGTGCAGCAGTTAAGTGCTGTGCAGTGGAGCTGTCGACAGTGGTGACCCGAGTTCGACGCCCGGGGTACATTCCTACATGGCACGGCAGACCTCTCCTGCCTCACCTGCTGCTCCCCTCAGCAGTGCATTTCCGTCGCTCTGCCTGTTCTGCTCCCCACTCTGTCTCTGGTGAACCCTCTCACCGCCCCATGCCTCTGGCTTGTATGCATAAGTAAATAAATCTTAAAAAAAAAAACTCACACATTTGATAATTGTATAAAACACTATATTTAAGCAAACTGATATTCTGCAATATCTTATCCGTATTTTATCTTTTTCTTTTATCAGCTGTAATTAATAGTTCTGTGATGGACATATTTATTTATTGGTCTTTGTACAGATTCTTAATTATTTTCTTACAATAAATTCTTAGGAATAAAATTTCTGAATAAAAAGGACACACTTTTTTAAAATAAATTTTTATTGAGGTAACATTATGTTACAGCATTGTAAGTTTCCCATATTCAGCAATATAATTTGACATCTGTATACACTACATCATGATCACCAACAAAAGCATAGTATTGACACCTTTGAGCCATAACCCATTTCAGCCATACCCCAAACCCCTTTCCCTTGTTACCATCCATCCCTTCTCTGTATCTTCATTTTGTTAGCTCATTTGTTTCTTTGTATTCTACCAATGAATTAAATCATAAGGTATTTGTATTTGTCTGACTTATTTCACTTAACATAATACCCTCTGGATCTATCCATGTTGTCAAAAATAGTAAGATTTTATCTTTTTTATAACTGAGTAGTATTCCTTTATCTATCACATATATACAGCCTATGTGTGGTGTGTGTGTGTCCGTGTGTGTATATACCATATCTTCATTCATCTGCCAATGGACATTTAGTTTGCTATAGTATCTTGGCTATTGTAAATAATGCAGCAATGAACATAAGGGTACATGTATCTTTTCAAGTTATTGTTTTCATATTCTTTGGACAAATACCCACAAGTGAAAGTAATGGATCACATGGTAACTCTATTATTAATTTTTTGAGGAATTTCTATACTGTTTTCCATAGTCACTGTACCAATTTACATTCCCATTAACAGTGTATGAAGATTCCCTTTTCAACACATCTTTGCTTTTTCTTGCCTTTTTGATAATAGCCATTCGAACAGGAATGAGGTGATATCTGATCATGGTTTTGATTTGCATTTCTAAAGGGATGCACATTTTTATTGCTTTAGATAAATCATCAAAATACCCTCCAAAAAGGTTGTACCTATTTTGTGCTCACTAGGAGTATTTAAGAGTACTCTTTTTCTCACAACTTCATTAATATGAATATTATAATTTTTATAAATCCTTACCTATTCGGCACACAATGGGTAATATGTCACACATTAAGTTGTCTTTTTTTGCAAGTAAAGTCAAACTTTCAATTTCGTGGGGAAGAGGCACTTACATTCCTTGTTTTGTGAATTGCCTGTCCTTGATATTTGTTCACACTGAACAGGTATGTTTGGCTTTTATTGCTTCATAAGACCTCTTTGTATATAAAGACACTCTGGTTTTGCCATATATGGGAGTGTAGAAGAGTTCTTTCAGTTTATTATTTCCATACATGTCTAACCTCCCTTATAAACATTAATTTCCGTGGGAATAGACTTCTCTGAATCCCCATGGCACAGAAAATCGTCTCTTTCATTGCAGATACTCAAGAAATGTGTTGGCATGAAAGTTTGAATTCTTTTTGTTTAATCGATTTTCTAAAATTCATTCTGTTCCACGCTGCCAGAGGGAGGGGGCCAATTGAATATACATATTCCCCTTAGAGCAATATCCAAGTTGTTTTGGTGTTTCCTTCACACATTTAACAAATATTTATTAAGCATCTTTTATGTTCCAGGTATTGTCCTCAGTGTCTGGGATACTATAGTGAGAAAATTCTTTCATTCTAGTTAAGGGAGAGAGAGAAAAAAGAAGACAAATAAGCAAGATACAAAAAAATGTATGTTTTCAAACAAAATATGTTAGCCTGTGATCAGTGTATGAAGAAAATCAAAGGCGAGGAGGACGCTCAGGTAGACCTCACCGAGGAGATAAAGGAGGCGGGGGCGTCAGCCTGGTGGCTGTCTGGAGGACAAGCATGCTAAGCAGACTGAGTACCCACCACGCCACGGCCCTAAGGCAGGAACAGGCAAGCAACAGCAGGGAGGTCAGCATAATCAGGATCCAGCGAGCAAGTTAGAGAGCCCGGCGGGGCAAGTGCAGAGCAGGTACAGCTTTGCAGATCATTGCAGCAACTTTGCTTTTTCTCTGAATGAAATGGAAGGTTTATAGAAAAGGAATGGCATGGTCTGCCCGAGGTTGTAAAATCAACAACTCTAGCTGAGCTGTTGGGACTAGATGGGAGAGGAGGCAATGCTGAAAGCAGGGAGACAGGCCAGGAGGATATTATTAATCCTCATGAGAGATGACGACAGCTTGGACCAGGGTGAGAGCAGTGGAGGTGGTGAGGAGAGGGTAGATTCTGGGCAGATTTTGACAGCAGTAGCGCCAATATATTTCCTGATGAATTGGATGTTAACTGAAAATAACAGTAGAGGAATAAAGAAACATTCCAAGGATTTTAGCTTGAGCAATTAAAGAATTTAATTGACATTAATTGAGATGAGGAAGATGCAGGCAAAGCAGGTTGAAGGAAAAGATCATGACTTTGATTTTGGAAATGATGAATGCGAGGTATTGCTAGACATCAAAGTGAAGAGATTGAATATATACATTAACAATAGTTGTATTTACAAAGTAAGACTTTAGAAATGTTTTCTTTCTCTTCCCTCCTCTTCCCACTTCTTAAGTTCTTCTTGATCTTTTTGAATTTTTCAGTTTTTTTCTCAGCTCCATGTCTTCCCATTCACAATTCAGACCTGGGCAGGGGCCTGGACTGGGGTGCTCATGGGGTTTACTTTGCCTCTTCTTTCTATACAGTCAACGTAAAGAACACAGACTGTGGTAAGGACCAAGAGGCCTAGTTTTCAAATTTTTAAAACGATAGGCAAGATTTGCTTTTATAGTAGGAAAAAAAATAAAAGCAACATTTCATTTTTTAAAAATTAAATACTATGAGTTATGGGGTAGGTATAATTATTAGACTTTCTTTTCAATCTTCTTGTGTCAGAACTTGAAATTCACGTGAATTCAACAAGCATTCTCTGTGATACTACCACAGGCCCAGCACTCTGCTGGGTTCAGAGGTAACTGAGATAAACTAACATGGTCTCTGTTCTGAAGGAGCTCACAGTTCAACAGGCTCCAGGGCAGTCTCAATCAGTGGAGTCATCGAGGTCCAAACCAAGAACTGGGGAGCACGAAGAGAGAAAGTAGTGAGAAGATGCAAAAAATTCTACATCCTAAAAATGTCACAGAACATACAAGTCAGATAACTTCTGAGCCACACAGACAGCAATTTTGTTGCAGGATGGAAGCACACAGCAGATGACAGGTAGGCGATCAGGTCACTTTTTACTGAAACGTTTGCCAAAGAAAGTCCAAGGACACTTGCAGAACAAAGGAAGACCCCCCCTCCTAATACATGCCCCCCAGCATATATGAACCAGAATCCCACTGCCATCTGGAGTAAGGGGCTCAGTGCAGCTGACCTCTTGGGAGCCCTCCAGGAACATTTCCCTGCAGTCACGAGGATCCAGTCTGTGTTGGGGCCCAAGCCCTAGGCAGCACTGCCCCCTTTCGACACATGGCGTGCCTGGCTGCAGCGGAGTTTCTCTAGTCCCTCCTGACACGCAGCAGGGAGACTTGGTTGGGAGGCACGTGCGAGGACAGTTCACGAAGGAGCTAGAGAACAAAGGGAGCAGTTGGCACTTCTAGCCCATCTGGACCGTGAGCTCACATGCCAAGGGCAAGAAGGGACAATGGGAAAGACCTATGAGGAGGCAAAAAAGACCTATGAGGAGCACTTCCTGAGACCCTGGCAGCTGGGCACACACTAGGTGCTTCATACACACTGTTTAAACCTCACAGCAACATTGTGAAGCGGATAGTATTCTACTCATTTTATACGGGAGGAAAGTAATATGAAATAACTTCTCCGAGGGCACAGGGTTAGGAGCTAGAATTCACACAGAACTATCTGACCTCTTAGCTCACTGTTTGATTCCAGAGACTTCCACCAGTGGGCAGCTCCCAACAAGAACTAACTCAAACACCCTCAAAGTCTGGCTCCTGCCCTCAGCTCCTGACCTGCTCCTGAACTCTTGACATTGTTTCCAGTTTGGGGGCTCAGATCTGGCACAACTCTAGATTCCCTCTTCCATTGGATTTATGCTTGCTTCTTTTATTTTCATACATAACAAGCATTTGCCAATTATTTGGCTGATCCTCTACAAACCCCCTTTGTCATGTTCCAGGAACTCCTCATTACGGGAGTCCTAATGGGCTCCCTTCCCCTAAGAGAAATTCAAGGACCCAGATATTCCCACTTCATGTCCCATGGCAGTATTGTGTGGGCACAAGAGCCAGGCTGAACTGACCCATCCTAACCTTCTGATGATTCCTACCATCCCCCAAAGCTCAGTATTCAACCCCCGGAAGCTTGGGCCAGTGATGTGGATTTTAGAAGAATTTTCCCAACTAGCTGTACAAATATATCCTAATCTTGGTCCTCATTTAGACCGTACATCTACATGTTTATTTGTTTGTTTTTGGCTTAGCATTCTTATTTCCTTTGGGGCCCATTCTATTTGCTCCATATTGGACTGGTAATGCCAATGAAGTCAGTTCTTCCTTGGTCTGTTCTTCACATCTTGGGAGAGGAAAGTGCCTTGTGAATGTAGGGCCATCACAACCACCATTCCTTACAGATGGACAGCAACTCTGACAAATGAAAGGAATAGAACTAAGAGGGGAGAGAAAGAGAAACTCCTGATGCTAGTGTTTGAGCTGCTGGGTCCAGCCATAACTGAAACTAAAGAATCACTTTTAGTTTCTTAGCCAATCCCTTGTCTTTTCTGTGTAAGCTACTCTGAGTTGACCTGGTCACTTGCAAGCAGAAGTCCTGCTTTCCTGGTCATCAATGTCTTTGGCTCTGGGGCCAGAAGGCCTGCCCTTTCTATGGTCTGAGGAAATTGCAAGTGAGGGAAATATATGTATTTTCTAAGCATAGTATAGAAAGGGAATGGGAACGCAAAATTCAGGCAAAACAGGTTAAAGGGAAGCCAGGCAGGGATCCTTAGATTTAGCTCCTAATATTCCATAAGAAACAGACTCCTCCCAGGGGTAGCCGTTGCTCTTCTATATCCCGTAGATCTTCCCCAGAATCCCCAAGAATCCTTCTATTGCCCTTGAGAAAGTGCCCACTCACTTGTTGCATCAGCCTCTCTGCCACTTGGGGGTCAGTGAGGTCTTCTGGGGAGGCCACACTCAGCCTCAGAAGGAGGAAGCCTCCATCATCCCCTGCAAGTTGGAAACATTAGAAGATGAGATATGGTTAAGATAGTTCAGGAATCAAGGTGTGCACTGAGCTACCAGCCTCTTTCTCACCTCCGCAGACACTTGGACATGTGTGTGTTCACAGGGGGTCTCACACTTACTCACCACAAAGAGAAAAGAGGAGAACTGGGCTCATTGCAGTGTCTTCCCAGCAAGTGTGAAGGGAAGATAACTAACAGCAAGAAAACAAATCATTTGATCAGCGTCTGCCGTCTGGTTCCTAGAGGCTACGCTTCCCAAGACATAATTGCTTAACACTCTTGTGCACTGCCCGGGATCCTACCATTGATTTCTCTTTTGCAGAAGCTTTCCTGAGTCGCTTTCACATATCTTCAACCAACTAATTGATATATTAATCTTCTCATTCTGAAGAACCCCATGATCTTATCATCTCTTCCTTCTCATCCTTCCTCTCACAAAGGAAGATCTCTAATTTGTCTCCCACCTACCCATACCCACCCATCCCTTGAGACCCAATACTTTTCAATAATTATCTGTGCCCTCATTGATCTCTCTGATTTTCTTTAACATCTAACAAACCATTGAACTTAGCCTTTCCTTTGTAACATAGTGCCTTGTGCCAAAAAAAAGAAAGAAAAGAAGTCTACCCTACAGGAAATAATGTGCATGTGAGAAATGTACTACTTACTACAGCACTGTTTTTCATAACAAAACACTGGAAATCACTTAAATGTTCATCCATAGAAGACTGGTTAACTGTATTTTGGTAAAACAAAAATGAAAGGCCATGACCATAAAAATATGAAATATCACAGACACAGAGATCTGTGTTATCATATGTGCCACTTGCATAAAAAGATATTTATCTATATATACTATATAGTTTACATATCTATTTCCATTAACATGTTTTATATCCAGAAGAGGCTTTAAAAGAAAGGGATACTATTGCTTATGTGTGTGAGGAAAACTGGGTCACTGGGGAAAGCAGCGGGAGAAAGACATTTTCTGGTGTACATTTTGTGCCTATTGCATTTAAATCATGTTAATCTATTATTTAAGCAACAAATAATAAATGAAAGGGAGGGGCACAATGGAAAAGGACTGTGAGTTCCTGAAGGGGGGCTGGAGGTGGTGTTAACATCTGACTTGAGGTGTAAACCTCTTCTCCTAAATCATAGTGTTGTAAACCAATACTACCTCAATAAAGGGTGGTAATAATAATAATAATAATAATAATAATATATTAAACTGAATTAAAAAATAAAAGCCCAATAGAAAGACTATGACTTTTGGCATCAAACAGACTTCTATTTGAATACCGCTATTTTCTTTTAAGACAATTTAGTTGCTGTCTACACCCATTTCCTACATCTCGGGTGCAGGAATAATACCACAGTGTTATATTATTATGTGAAATTACATCACTGCGTGTGGCATCACTCATAGTAAGGGAGTCAGGAACGCTTGTCCTTCCTGCAAAGACTGAACACCCCCACCCCAATTTAGACCTGTGGAGGCTCCCCAATGACCTCTACCAAAGTTCGTGTAAGGACCTCTGTTGTTAAGAACTGAAGAAAAACTATTCCTCTAGGGAAAAAGTAAAAGGGAAATTATACTTTAAGATATATATATATATATTTAGTAAGGTGGTTGTGATTAATATTTTCACTTCTCCTCCCCAGAAGGTCAGGGCAAGCTGACGTTGCCACATGGATGGGCACGAGGGCAGAGTGGCAGACAGAATGTGGTGTGGCGTCTATAGGCTGGCCAGGGAGCCTGTGATTTCCATTTGAGAAGTGTCTGTTGTCTCAGGTTACAGCACCAATAGCTTTAGACTCCCAAACTTTCACCCAATTTATATTTTTAAGTTGCTACCGCTCCAGCCCCAGCAGATGTAACCAGTGAACTGCACTTTCAGAGACCCCAGATGCTGAAGGGCTAGCAACTTTAGTCAGATGCCCAAATGTTGCCCCTCTTTGTGGCTCTGACCGAACCAGAGGTTTCTGAGCACAAAGGTCGCGTCTTTGAAATAAAATTTGGGACCTTGCAAAAGGTACAGCACTCACTCAACAGGTAACTTCAGATGAGAGCAGTGCTGCAAAAGGACTTCTGTGCTCACCCACGGCAATCCCCTCCAGCGGCAGGTGGAGAAACTGCAGCCCAGAGAGGGAGAGGGACTTGCCCTGGGTCGCTCAGGTTGTTAAGGGCAGAGTCAAGATCTCAAGCCACTTCTCCAGATTTGCAGCCCCGCAGTCTTTCCATACACTATCCTAATCTACTTGTTACAGATTTTGGCAAGAATCATTAGAAGATGAGGAGGTGACTCCAGAGACAGGGCTCAGAATAGACCCCCATATCCTTCCTTTCTCCCTACTCCTTAGATGTGGAACATCTTGGAGACTTGAAATCCCAAATCCCCAAATGTCACACAGTGGGGAGCCACTTACTTGCAGTAACATCTGTGGTGCACTTTGTCCAAGCAGTGTTAGGTAGAGTGGTTGGGGTCTTCCCTGCAGCCGTGATGGCTGTCTTTGAGGTCCCCCCTGAGCCTCTGGTCTTGGCTAAGCTGCTGTTTGTTTCTTGGCTGCCTTTGATAGTAGTCACGTGGCCATAAGGAACAGGGCTCCTTCTGCTGGGGGAGAGTCCAGCTGTGGTGCTGTCTGCGGTAGAAGTCTGGGAGCGGGTGTAGTTCTTGATGGTGGCTGCTTGGGAGGGGCCATAGACTGTAGCTGAGGACTCCACAGGGGAAGTTGACCCAGCGTCTGTGGAGACTGAGACATTGCTGTGGCTTGTCTCAACAGAGGGGCCTGAGGTTTCTGCCAGGTTCATGCTGCCTGTCACCAAAGTTCCACTGGGGGTGACAACCTTGGCTGCTGTTGTTTCTCTTTCTGTGGTGCTATTGGCAGTGAATGGGGTCTTGACTCTGGTGTCAGATGCGACTGACTCTGTGGCACTGACTGTTGACGAGTGTTTCGCAGAGTCTGTGGTTCTGGTGAGGTAAGATTTTGCTTCAGTGGAGTCAGGCAATGCTAATGTCTCAGGGGTGGACGGGGTCTCTCCTCTTTCTTCGGGGCTGTGATCTGTGTTTGAGGTCCCAGGGATGACAGTTGTTTCTATCTCTACGATGCTGCAGTTGATAACCTCGGTGTCGGTGACGGTATAGGCAACTGAGGCTTTCGCTGGAATATTGGTGTCAGGTGCCAGGGCTTGTGAGGTGGGAACGGCTGGAACTGTGCTGCCAGGGGAGGGGCCGCTCTTCCAGGACAGGGCTTCGGTTTCTGCAAAGGTGTGAGCCAAGGTCAAGACATCAGTAGTGATCCTCTTTGCCTCTTCAGAGCTGTCATCAGTGCAAAGAATGTCAAAGACGTCATCTGACAGAGAGCTGCCTGTAACAGTCTCTGTGGTCGTTGCTGTTCCCGTGCCACTTGTGGCTGATGTCTCTATAGAAGTGGAGATCACAGCCTTGAATTCGGAAGGTGTTATTTTTGTGAGGGCCTTCGTCTCTTTTGCAGGAAAAATGGTTTTGGGGCCCCTGGCCTCTGCTTCTGAAAAGGTACCTGCTAGGATTAAGTTCCTAGCAGACGGCTGGGTGCTCAGGGTTTGAGTTTCCAAAGGGGTGAGTCTTGGTGAAGAGGTCTCAGTGAGGTCAGTGGTCTGGAAGGCTCCCTCTGAGCTGGTGCCAACCCCTGGCGTCACAGCGAGCACTTCTATGTCGGTCGTTGTCACCAAAGGGCTTGGTTGGTTGGTTCTGGGGCCTGTAAAACAGACTTTGTGAGCTTGTGACCCTGGCCAAGTGTCCCAGTTCCAAACCTGCATTTATTTCTTCATCTTTAACATGGAGCTACAGTACTTATTTCCTGGTATTGTGAAGACTAAAATAAATTAAATATAAAATGTACAACACAAGCCTGGTAGATGAGTGCATGCGGGAAGTGGTGTGGTCCAAGGGTTATGCAAGTGTGGATCTAAATCTGGCTTCTGCAAGTGACTTACTTAATCCCAGGGAGACTCAGTCTCCTCGCAGACAGGGGGCAATGTGAGGGAGCAGAGTAATGAACAATTGAACCTCTGTCATAGGGTTATTATGAGGATTAAAAAGATAATGCCTGGGGTTATATGAATTATCTCTCTTCCATCCTCTCAATTTTCCTGTGAACCAGAAAAAATAACACCTGATAATGACATACCAATGTAGGTTCATCTAATCTAACTCCAGAGGAGGATATTGATAATGAGGGAGGCTATGCAAGTGGGCAGGAAAGGGGTACATGCAAATTCCGCATTTACCACTCCATTTTGCTATGAACCTAGCACTGCTTTTAAAAATGAAGTCTTTAAAGAAACATGATGCATGCACAATTCCTATTATGGATCATTACTTCTCTTCTTTCGTGAGTGCCCTGCCTTCTTCAGAATACAACTTTCCCAGGAGTCTGTGACAGACAGACTTTTGTCACAAAAAGTCCATTTTAAAGGAAATTCAGAGGCATTAGAATCTTGTCAAGCCACATTCTTGGCATCAGCCCAACTGCCCTGCCCCCTCACACTCCCCACCCCACTTAATTACGCACTTAGACAAACCCAATGTCGTCTCACAATGACATCACTCATGTATGGTCTACAGTATCATACAGGCTTAAGTGGACACATTGCCCTTTACTTTATCAACAATAGTAATACCCCACATATAGTCTTATGACTAATTATAATTAACTCAGGGAGAACTGCCCTTACCACAAAGAGTGATCGCAAAGGCCCCTCTCATCTCCTTACCTGCAGAGCTCTTGGGGGCCCCAGGCACCCAGCAGCAGAAGAAAAGGGGCAGAGCCAGGCCCCAGAGAGAGCCCATCTTAGCTGGGATTCCAGCTACCCACTGCCCTTGGCCTCTCACTGCCACCTTTTCCTGCTTCCTCAACCCAGGGAGGAGGGGCGGTGCCTGCCAAGGTGTGACTGGGCAGTTTCCAGGATTCAGATAGGTGACCACAAACGGGCTGAGAGCCACAGGTTGGGCAGCAAGGCTGCCGGCAAGCTAACCCTCCCCCCGCCCCCATTGTCCAGTGACCTAATCTCTGAAGTTTGATTTGAAGATACAGAATCATTCTCACAACCCCAAGGCCATGGAAAGCAATGTTTCGCCCTTCCCACCGCCTGCCCATGCCTAGGTCTTGGGCTCCTTGGTTTTCAATATATGAATGAGAACCCTGACAGATACTCATGCAGGGAGATGGGGCTGGAGGAGACAGCCAGTGTGGGGCAGGACCCTGAGCGCTAACATCCTTCCATCTGCAATGTCCTGGAATTGTGACAAGGTCCCCATCAAAGCCAGAACCGCAATCCTCCGGTCTCATGGGAAACTCATCCTCCAGTCTCACGGGACAGGGAAGACATGAGCTGGGAGACCGGAAGTGTGGGTGCAGGGCCTCGAATTACAAAAGTGATAATTTAGGAAAGGTTTGGGGATTTGGCCACAAGAAGAGGAATGAAGTTGCTCAGTATATTTCCAAATGCCCTAGAGAAGAATCTTCCCCTCTCAAGGGGCCATGGACGTAAGCTGTTTTGACCACAGCCAGTGGTCAGACAAGGCCAAGTTTAGAGCAAGAGTTTTGTGCTGAAAGCATCTTTAGGGTAGAGGGAAAGACTGCTGGGTTAGCATCAGGAAATCACAAAATCTCAATGTAAGAAGGAAGTTTATAGTCAGATCAGAAGGCCTAGGTCTGTTTCCTGCTACTTCTTTAATGGTAGCACAGAAGCTGTGTGATCCTGGACAAGCTGTTTGCCCTCTCTGAGCCTCCATCAACAAGGGCTTCAAGGTCCTCCAGGTCAAGCAGTCCGAAGTTCTACCTTGGATGTATGAGAGTCTTCTAGAACTTCACCCTGCATTGGGACAAAGGGCTCTGCGGCCTAGAGGAGGGAGCCGGGCCAGGTCGGGGGGAAGAAGACTCCATGAGAAGAGGCTGAGGGGGTCTATCTGGGACACACCCAGAACAAAGGTTTAGGGACTTGAGAGCCCAATTCCAACTACACCAGGAACTAGTAGTGTACTCCTGATGTGTTGAGTGTCCATCCTCCCATTCAACCTCAGTTCCCTTCACTTTATAACATGGGAGGGTAAATTTCCCTTTGAGGAGCTTCAGGAGAGAAAGAAGCCTAAGTCGCAGCAATGACATTCTGATTGACTCTGATGTGATCTAGTGGGCAGTTTCCCTGGAGAAAAGGAAGAGAAATCTAGTCAAATTGCAGCTCCTTTCTGCCACACCCAGCCTACCTGAGCCACCTCTCTGCCCCACCCAGGCTGAGAGAGGGACTTCCTCGTTCCAGCAGTTCCAGCAGTCAGTGACCTAATAAACAGAAATATTCCAGGTGCCTTTTTCACTCCCCCCCTAATTCCCTATCTCCATTTCCTTTTACTTTTTATCATTTAAGTGGTCAGCAGCTCAGTTCCAGCCCAGTTGTCTGTGATGAGATCTAACCAGGAACCTGCTAGGAGGGAACCCTGGCTGAATGCTAGCCTGGGTTTGCCGAATTTTGTCTGTTCCATTTTCTTCTGTATCTGGGTGAATTTCCAGGCCTGGCACATGACTGTTGATCCTGGGGCCATAAAAATCTTATCCAGAATGTCCCTGGACCTTTTTTTTTCCCCAGCCAACTTAGCTCTCACCCTAAATAAGCATAGGAGGCTAGTTTCATTCATTTAACACATCTCTATGGAGCACCAACTATATGCCAGACACTGATCTAGGCACTTGGAATGCATCACTATAAGGCAGATCCTTTAACTCAGGTAACCGATTTCCTAGTGAGGAGAGATTGCAAACCTTAGACATAATAAATAAGTGAATTATATAGGGATGACTAATATAGAAAAAAGAAAAGAAAAAGACAGATAAAAGGACGCTGAGATGTGTGGTGGGAGAGGGAAGATTGCAGTGTTCAATAACTTGGTGAGATTTGAGCAATGATTCCACGTTGGTGAGAAAATTAGCCAAGTGGATACAGGGAAGGAACATTCCAGGCAGTGGAAACTGCTACAAAGGACCAGAGACCTAAGGCAGGAGCAAGTTCAAGGAACACCAAAGCCCATGTGATTGGAGCCTCTGCAGAGAGCAGAACTGGGTAGGGGGGTTAGTGAGGGGAGGCAGATGATAAAGGGCCGTGTGGGTAAAGGGGCTGTTACGGTGACTGCGGTGGAGCTGCCCCGAGGGGGTTTTGAGCAGAGAAAGACGGGATCTTACTAGGATTTTGGAAGCGTCGCTCTGGCAGCTGTGTTAAGAATGAAGGAGAAAACTGGGAGGTGGGAGTTTGCTCTGGTCTAGGCAAGAGATGAGAAAGGCTCTGACCATGGAGGGAGCAGCAGAGGTGGTGGGAGTTGAACAGATTTTTGATATACTTTGAAAGCAGAGCTGATATGATTTTCAAAGAAAGTTAAAAAAGAAAAAAAGAGACAGAGAGAGAGAGAGAATAACTGTGAACTTCCAGCCTGAATAACCAGGAGGACGGAGCTGTTCTCAGTGCCATCTGTACCAATTCCTACTCCCATTAGCGCCTCCAGAGCTTCCTCCCTCACAACACAACCAGTGCTTGCTGCAGGGATGAGTCTGATTCAGGACACAAGTGTCAAGTAAAGCCCAGAGCACTGGCCTGCTAAGGGCCTGATTACAGAGACAACTTGATCAGGTGTCCTTGAAATATAACATTAAAGATTTTGTACGGTGTACTTTACTGTGTTCATTTATTGCTTCTAAGTGTTTTTGTGAATTTTTTGGATTTTCTATGTATAATATGTTATCTGCACGTAGTGACAGTTTTATTTCTTCCTTTCCAATCTGGCTACCTTTAATTTCTGTCTCTTGCCTCATTGGTCTGGCCAGGACTTCCAATACTATGTCAAATAATGGTGGTGAAAGTGGGCATCCTACCTTGTTCCTGACCTTGGGGGAAAAGCTTTCAGTTTCTCCACACTGAGTGTGAAGTTGGCTATGGGTTTGTCATATGTGGCCTTTATTGTCATTAGATATGTTCTTTCTATGCTGTTTTATTGAGTTTTTTTAATCATAGATGTTGAATTTTACCAAATACTTTTTCTGCATCTATTGAGATGATCGTATGATTTTTATCTTTCATTTTGTGGAGTTGATGAATCATATTAATGGATTTGCATATGTTGAACCATTCTTGCATCCCTGGAATAAATCCCACTTGGTCATGGTGTGTGATCTTTTTAATATATTGTTGAACTTGGTTTGCTAATTTTTTTTTTTTTTTTGAGGATTTTTGTATCCATGTTCATCCAAGAAATTAGCCTGTGGGGTGTTTTTTTTTCTCTTTCCTTCCTTCCTTCCTTCCTTCCTTCCTTCCTTCCTTCCTTCCTTCCTTCCTTCCTTCCTTCCCTCCCTCCCTCCCTCCTTCTCTCTCTTCTTTCCTTTCTCTCTTCTTTCTCTTTTTTGTTGTCCTTGTCTGCTTTGGGTATCAGCATTATGGGGGCCTCATAAATGGAGTTAGAAAACATTCCTCTTTTTTCAATCTTTTGGAAGAATTTGAGAAGAATGAGTACTAGATTTTTGAATGTTTGCTAAAATTCACCAGTAAAGAGGTTTGATTGTGGCTTCATTTTTTTTAAGAGGTTTTTGACTACTGTTTCAATTTCTTTACATGAGATAGGTATGTTCAGATTTTCTCTCTTCATGACTCAATCTTGGGAGGTTATACAATTCAAGGAATTCACCCATTTCCTCTAGGTTGTCCAATTTGTTGGCATATAGATGTTCATAGTAGTCTCATATGTTCTTTTCTATTTCTGCAGTATCCATGTATTTAATTTTAGTATATAGAATTGTACCTTCTTACACTACACTAGCAACGTAGAAGCGTTCCAGTTGTTGCACGTGCTCATCAACACTTTGTATCCTCAGTCCTTTCAATTTTAGATTTTCTGTGGATGTGGGTTTCTCATTGAGTTTAACTTGCATTACAGGGAGCCCTCTGTTTTCCCAGGTGGTATGCTGCTGCCAGGGAAATGACTTTCACAAAAAAGGTATTTGGAGGACACAGTGAGGGAGCATGGAGAGCCAAACACAAATAAAATATGCACTCACATTTGCTCATGTACGCACACTCAATTAGCAAAGAAACTGTGCCAGTATCGGAACATCTTGGACATTGTCTCTTCAGTTTGAATAAACCTAACTATGGCTGGGGGAGGGTAGTGAGGTAGGAGACACAGGAAAAGGAGGAAGTAAAGTTTCTGGGCATTTGGAAAGAGAATGACAACTGAGCCAAGAAAGACAAAGAATCCACAACTCAGCATCTTTGGGCTCCCTATGAGGCCCACAGGATGATCCCAACTGCAGAGGCTTCATTCCACAGAGTTGCACCTGAAAAAGTCTTTCTGGTAAAGAAAGGAGAGCAGGTATTGGAAGTATGAGTGGGGGCGCTTGCAAATAGGGCCCAGGGCTGTCTCTTCCAAGACTCAGCAGGAGTAGAAATCTGTAGCTTGGAAGAGCCATTGAGCATATGTTCCCAAAAGCCAGCAGGTGGGACAGCTTTTATGGACCACTTCAAGTCCTCTTGGCCTTGCTGCCTACTCTAACCACTTCTGCAGTGACCAGATTCCCAAGAGGCACCAGGCAGTGCCTTGTCCTGTGTGCTTTGCTCTCTATCTCAGCTTTTCCCTGGTGCCAAAGCTTGGGATATTTCCAGAGCTGCTCAGCTCTGCAATCCAAACAACAAAGCACTGACACAGTTAGTCCCCATGGAGCAACCCAGAAACCAGGGGAATGAGAATCAATGGACGATGCTTCCTTTTTTACCCCCAGTTCACAAATTCCATGAGGCCTCTTAGAAGATTCCGTGGGATCAAGCCAAAGGCCAACTGTATAATACATCTTTGTATTGTTCTCACTTCTTCCCTGCTCCACCTCCCCTTTCCCTCATTCCTGCTCCTTGGGATTATGTTCCTATATAAATTATTCAGTCTCTGGACCTCCCTGGTGGCACAGCAGTTAAGCGCTGCACTGTGAAGCTGTCAGCAACGGTGATGCGAGTTTGATGCCCACCAGGCCTGGGAGATTTCCACAGGGCACAGCAGACCTCTCCTGCCTCGCCCGCTGCTCCCCTCAGCAGTGTATTTCCATTGATCTGCCTGTTCTGCTCCCTGCTCTGTCTCTGGTGAACCCTCTCGCTGCCCCACACCTCTGGCCTGTACCCCAGCTTGTATGCATAAATAAATAAATCTTTAAAAATAAATAAATAAATAAATAAATTATTCAGGCTCTGCATCTGGGAAAACTTAAGCTAAAATACACCAGTAACGGGGTCCTGTACTGACAAGACATTTACTGAGAAATCAGTGTTTAGATGAGCAAAGACCAAGCTTGTTTGGGGTTTTGTTGTTATTGTTATCTGGGGCTTTATTTAGTTAGTTAGTTTTTTATGGAGGTAATATTGTTTTATAACTTTTTTTTTTTTTTTTTTTTTTTTTTTTAGATTTCAGGTCTACTCATCATACATCAGCGTGTGTACCTGCAGCCTCATGTTCATCACTAGGATTGCAGTTTCCATCACCGCAGACCTGACCCCTTTTACCTAGTTTGCCCACGCTCCTGCCACCTTCCCTTTGGGTAACCACTATTTTGTTCTTATCATCTAAAAGTGGTTTTTGACCTGGGAACTGGCAATTCTAGAACTCTGTTATGGGTGGTACAATGTGGGCAGAGACCAGTTAAGGCAAGAGGACCAGTCAGGAGCTGCAGCCTAGAACTTCAGCAGTGCTGCTATAAGGGGAGCAGATGTGAACCCTATTGTCAAGTGGAACTAGGGGCACTCAGCACCCAGCAGGGGGAGGACAGGGGCTGAGACAAGTGGAAGACGATCTGGAAGTCTGACGTCCAGGAGGCTGGGAACAGGGAACCATCCACAGAGCAGGAGAAGCAGGTCTGGGCGGGAAGACGATGGGCTCAGCAGACCCCAGAGACCCTGGCATCATCCTCCCAGAGCTATGAAATCCTGTCCACAAGAAGACCCCCATGAGACCAGTCCCAGCCACCAGAGAAGCCCACCCCTCCTTTTACCCTGGAAAAAGAAGGAGATAGGTAAGTGCCTATAGGGCTCAAGTCAGGTCATTTGGGGACTTGCCAGCAATAAGGTGGAACCCAGGAAGGAATATTAAGGAGAGAGGCACAACTTTCTTAGCTGAAGTGGTTTTAGGTTCTTATTTTCTACTTTCAAGAAACATTTGCTATATTCACTGTAACCATTACAAAATAACCAAACTATCAACCAGATTTATGTTCTATCATTTGTATGACTGATGCTATGCACATTTAAATGCGTTTCTAACAACCACAGATTTCCATTTTCCTCTGGTTGAACCAACGTAGAATCGTCACTGGGCCCAGCGACAATGGCCCCAGCAGGCCGAATGGGGAGCACGAGCTCTGCTGCGCAGGCCTGCTGCCTTCAGGTGGGGAGGAGCTTCAGGGGAGGTGTCGGGCTCTCTTCTTGACTCCCTTCACGGAGATGGAGAGGGGCAGCCCTGGGAAGTTGCTTTGGAGAAGCTGTTGGACCTAAGTGAGCAGTAAGCAAAGCTTGATTCCTCTCCAGCTTATTCACGTGTTTCCACATCACCAAGCTCTTGTACATCCACCAGAACCAGGCCCTTTCACAACAGCCCTCCAAGGAGAACTCTAGGACACAGGTGAGGAAAAGGAGGCTCAGAAAGACTGAAGGATTTGTTTGAGGTCACTCGGTAATAAATGATGGAGCCAGGATTTGAACCCAGCTCTTTCTAGTTACGGAGTCCATGCTCCTGCCATTGTACTATGCTGCCATATATATGTCAGGGTGGGGGCCAAAGCCTCTCCTCCAGCATCGAGAAGAGCGCTCTGGCCAGGGCAGGGCTGAAGCCAGGAAACAGAAAGTGAAAAACAGATGGTTTATGGCAAAGAATAGAAAACCCTAGTCCCTCCACCAATTTGGTTCACCACTTGTTTTTGTACATTTCAGAAATTAAGAAGTTTTTTTTTATATATTTTAAAGTGGTTTGAAAAGGTCAAAAGAAGATACTATTTCATGACCATGAAAGCTGTAAAACTCAAGTGTCAATGTCCATGGGCAGGAATTTGGGCTCCTATGTCCCTGAAGCCTGACTGCAATGGCGCTCTGTCCCTGCTCAGGCCTTGTACCCCTGGGATAATTGCTCCCTGACTTTGGAACCCGGAGGTCAGGGAAACAGGAACAGGTTGCCCACCGTTCTGGGCGAAGCTCCAGGACACTCACCACGCTCTGCATCCAGCTTAGATTGCTTCTGTCAGGGCTTGTTGGGTTCTCCATCCTCAGCACCATCTGCAGCACCATCTTGGTAGCCCGAAGAACTGAGAAACAGGGTGAACACTCCTGCCTTCTTCCCTGCCTCCCCTACCCCTCCTTGCTCCTGCCCAACACCCCTGCACTTTTCTTTAGAGTCCTATCTGCCCTCATAGGTCTACATTGTACAAATCAAGAGATTCTACACTGCAAGAGAAGGTGGCAGTTAGGAGGAAGCTGACCTCATCCCCCACTCTGGACTCCAACCTCGATGCCTTAACCCTCTCTGTGGGATATGCAAACGTGGTTCAGAGGGGAGCAGCAGATGGAGAGAAGCAGAAGGGAAACAAAGGTGGGAAGAATGGATAACACTTTCGACATGAAATGGACAGAATGTGAAGATTGTGGAATCATCAGCGACCTTATCCAATCTATATCTGGGTCTTGGCCATAAGGGATTTGCCTTTTGTCAGTCACAGCCTCCAACTCTGCCAGAACTCACAAGGAGCCTACACAGGAGTTACCAGGGTTACAGAGAGCTTGGTGGTCAGGGCAGCAGTCTGGCACTGCATGGCAGAATTCATCGCAGTAGCAACTTCCCCTCTTGCAGTGGTGATCTGTCCCCAGGCAGCACAGAGGCTGGGGCTGGGAGCAGCTACCTGGAGAAAAAGGGACATTAAAAGGGATGGATTTAGGGCAATACACTTGAGGGAAGAAATCAAATACTACAAAAATGAATAGCAATGTAAAAAATTTAAAAATTAATAAAAGGAAATAAAAAGAAATGGATTTAACAAATGGTGCGGGGACAACTGAACATCCATGTGCAGAGGAATGAATCTGGACCTCTACCTCACATAATTTATAAAAATTAGCTCAAAATGAATCACAGGGAAGAGCACATGGGACTGTGGGGATGGATCACGGGTGCTATGGTATGAGGTAGCAGAACTATAGGGACTATAGCTGAGGGCAGGACACTTGATGGCCCTGGGGCAACAGGTATACATCACAAGGTATGACTGGGAAGTGGGGGGTGACTGATGTACCTTTGCATCACCAGGGACTGATCGGTGGAAACCTTGTTAATAAGATTGGAGCCAAGGGTGGGGTTCAGGAGCATATCAGCAGACCTACCGTCCTTAAAGCCCTAATCCGGTGTTCAGTTTGACCCACCCTTCTCTGTCGATTAAAAGGCCAGGATCTCGCTTTGAGCAGCATCCTGCATCCACAACTCCTGTTTTTTTTCTTTATCAGTGTGGTGTTGCTGACGCAACAGGTGTAAGAAAATAATTAATAAAAAAAAAAAAGCAAAATGGATCACACTAAATAAGTTACACTAGAGTTAAAACTCTGAAACTCCAAGGCAAATCATCACAACTTTGGATTAAGTAATGGATTCTTAGATATGACACCAAAAGCACCAGTGACAAAAGAAAAAGTAGGTAAATTGGACTTGATCAAAATGTAAAAAGTTTGTGCATCTAAGGATACAGTCAAGAAAGTGAAAATAATACTCATGGAATGGGAGAAAATATCTGCAAATTGGATTTGTGATAAGACAGTTGTATCCGCCACTCAATAAAAAAGAAAAATAACCCAATTTAAAAATGGGACATTAAAAGGGATGGATTTAGGGCACTGTATCTGAGGGAAGTAGGCTTACCCAAGGAAGATACACAAATGCCCAGTAAGGACATGGAAGGATGTTCAACATCATTCACCATCAAGGAAATGCAAATCACATCCACTAGGATGGTTAAAATTTAAAAGGGCAGAAAATAACAAGGATTGGCAAGGATGTGGTGATATTGGAAACCCATACATTGCTGTTGGAATTATAAAATGGTGCAAAAACAATTTGACAGTGTTTCAGAATGTTAAACATAGAATTAACTATATGCTCCACCCATTCCACTTCTGGGTATACACTTAAAAGAAATGAAAATATTCACATAAATGTAACAGGGTGGTCCCCAGGAAAAAAGGTGTGTTCTAGGTTCCCTGCCCCACCCAAGGGAGGGTGGAGCTGAACAGGAGAGATAAGCTGGAGAAGAGAAAGAGAAGACTGGAGAAAGGAAGGAAGCAGGATGGAGGCCAGAAGAGGCACAAGGAGCAGAGAGACAAGTGAGGAAGCTGCACTGGCCTGGACTGATTGAAACAGATGTGGGTGAGAGACCCGTGGGGAGGTGACAATGGCAACGTTGATCTTGGTTTTGATTTTGCTCTGTTCCTCTCAGAATTGTCTGGCTGTTTCTGACCCTTTTGTATGGGTTCCTGCCAAAAGGTGTTTTAGACTTATGGCAGGTTTTTGGGCCTTGCTTTGGGCCAATCCCATTTGGGTGGACTTTTAACCATGAGGTGAGGGATAACTTTGATTTAGAAACTATATTCTTTGTCTCTTTTGTACTATACACTGATTGTATTAAAGTTTGTTTCCCTCTAAGGTCTTATATGTTTTGTGTTGATGTGGGGGATGGCAGAACCTATTTAGAGCGGGCAGGTTTGGGGGTTCCGGGGTGCCCCTCTCCCTGCCCTGTAGCATAAAGAAAACTGTATAAAAATGTTCATAGTAGCATTATTCGTAATAATCAAAAAGCAGAAACATTTCAAATATCTTTTAACTGATGAACGGATAAAACAAAATGTGGTATATCTATGCAACGGAATGTTATTCAGCCATAAACAACAACAACAACAATATATTGATACTTGCTACATGGATGAGCCTTGAAAACATTATGCTAAGTGAAGGAGCAAACCATAAACAGCCACATACTGCATGGCTGCATTTATATAAAATGTCTACAACAAGCAGATCCATAGAGACAGCAGGTAGGTGATAGCTGCCAGAAGCCGCCGGCGTGGGAGGAGGAAGTGCTTGTGAATGAGCGTCACATTTCTTCTGAAGGTGATGGAATATCCTAAAATTAGACAATGATGTTGCTTGCCAATCCCTGTGAATATACTAAGAACCACTGAATGGTACACTTTGAAAGGATGGAATTTATATTAAATGAATTATATTTCAATAAAGTTGCTACTAAAAAGAGTGTCAAAATATGGCAGAACTGAGAAACGAGTTTGAGTGAAGTGGGAAATGAGAAGAGGAGAGTAATAGGGGAGTGACAGCAAGGAAGAGAGATATAATAGACAAAGCAGCAGACAGAAGAGAGGATGACAAAAGGGACAGAAAAACCCCCCACAAAGGTAGAGGAAGGCCTTCATGATCCCTGTTCTCAAAACAGTTTCATCAGCTCCAAGTTCTACCATTTCTCAAAACTACTCAACTCAGTTATTACCTGATTGTTGCTCATCCACTAGGAAATGAGGGGGTTTATCTTCTGTAAACAATGGAAGGACAGGCACTGGCAGGGAGGGACCAAGTCACAGGCTGAGATTGTGACTTAGGGTAGAATATACCAGGTGTTCTCACTCCCAAGTCTCTCCATGCTGTTCTCCCTCTCATTTACCTTGACCTTCCCAATTGCTTTCAGTTAGGTTAATCCCTGCCTGGGCTTTGTTTAAGGATAAACTTGAGAGCCTCCCAAAGTTGACAAGAGCAACAGGGAGGAGGCCTCTGAGAGGATGTAGGGTTAAGCATGGTTAACCCAGTCTGTTGTGGAAACAGGAGCTGGCAGGTGTCTGGTGAAAGCTGAGCGCTGGGCTCTGGGAGAGGAGACTTCTCAAGGTGATGGTCAGATGGCCTGGGGTGGTGGCCTCTGAAACTGATCTGACTTCTGCCTCCTATTTAGCTCAGGAGACTTTTGCAAATGATTCAGCTCAGGAGATCTCATTCCAATTGCCTGGTCCAACATCAGGTTGTCACCAAGACCAGGGGTGAATTAAGGAGGACTGAAACTGAAAAATAACCCCAAACTAAGGTTGTAGCCCATTTGTAGTCATGACCAGCATTTACAGAGGATGCAATGGAATGGAACAGAATGGGGGGGGGGGCGGAGAACAAAACAGAATAGAATAGAAAATATCTATATACATTGTATGTGTGAGTGTAAGTTTTCAGGGTTCTTCCTAAAATTTTTTATTGTTTTTCTATACATGTAGGTATGTGCGTATGTACTAGGTCACAATGTAAAATAAATTTATCAGTGTGAATTGCGGCCAGAAAAGTTTGAAAGCCGGGCCTCCCTGGTAGCGCACCAGTTAAGCGCTGCGCTGTGGAGCTGTAGGCAGCGTGTGATGCAAGTTCCACGCCCGGCGCCGGGGAGAATCCCACATGGTGCCTCTCCTCCTTCGCCCGCTGCTCCCCTCAGCAGTGTATTTCTGATCTGCCTGTTCTGCTCCCCACTCTGTCTCTGGTGAACCCTCTCGCTGCCCCACGCCTCTGGCCTGTACCCCAGCTTGTATGTATAAATAAATAAATCTTTAAAAAAAAAAGTTTGAAAGCCACTGATCCAGAAATAGCAAACTCATTTTCCCAATGTTATATTTACCTGATTGACAGAGCTGGGAATAGAACCATCAATCTTTGACATCTTCCCTGCTTTTCCCACCAAGTTTAAGATTCTTGCTCAAAAACTTCCGATTGCACTTGCCACTGATCTCCGCCGTCCTCTAAACCTGCATACCCCTGCTTTGAGTATTATTAGTTCAAGCTGTTTCTTCTGCTTGGAAGGCTCATCCCTTCTATAGCCACTAGAAGAAACATTTTTATACTTCAAGACCACGTTTAAATTCAACCTTCCGAGGGTTGCTAGGAACTAGCTCACTATTCAGAAAAGTGATAACAAATCACATTTACCCAAATATTTCCATACAAATCAAATATTTGATGAGGGCCTTTCTTTATAGGAGAACTCTAGCTAATAAATGCTGAAAGAATGTTAAAATTAGAAAACCATCAATTAGTGGTCTCGTTCAACCAGAAAAAAATGTACCTCATTTTGATCCGTAGAGGCTAAAAACCTTAGGGAAGAGTTAGAGGAACAACATATATATATATATTTTATTTGTTTACTTTTGTTATTCATATCTTTTACATTATTGTGTGTTCCCCATAGGTTACCCACCACCTGTTCACCCGTGAAGCCATTACCATAGTCCCCCGTGCTCCCCTCTTCCCCCGTCTTGAGCCCTTACCCTCCCCTCCTTCCCTGCCGAATGTCGCTTTCTTATTTGGCTCCCCTATATTCCTGTTATAAGGGAAACCATTCGATATCTTTCTCTTTCTTTCTGGTTATTTCACTGATCATGATCCCTTCTAGTTCCATCCATGTTGCTGTGAATTGCATGTGTTTGTCTTTTTTGAATGCTGAATAGTATTTATTCCATTGTGTATATGTACCACATCTTCTTGATCCAGTCATCTATTTTTGGGCATCTGGGTTGTTTCCATACCTTAGCTATTGTAAACAGTGCTGCAATAAACATGTGGGTGCATGTATCCTTTTGGATTAGTGTTTTTGTGTCCTTTGGGTAGATTCCCAGAAGTGGTATTGCCGGGTCATATGGAAGCTCCATTTCTAGCAGTTTGAGGAAATGCCACACAGCTTTCCATAGTGGTTGGATCAATTTGCATTCCCACCAGCAGTGTAGGAGAGTTCCTTTTTCTCCACATCTTCGCCAACATTTGTTGTTCCCTGTTTTTTTTAATGTGTGCCATTCTCACTGGTGTGAGGTGGTATCTCATTGTGGTTTTAATTTGCATTTCCCTGATTATAAGTGATGTTGAGCATTTTTTCATATACCTGTTGGCCATTTGCTTTTCTTCTTTGGAGAAGTGTCTTTTTAGCTCTTCTGCCCATTTTTTGACTGGATTATTCACTTTGTTTTTGTTGAGTTGTGTGAGCTCTTTGTAGATTTTTGTTATCAGTCCTTTATTGGTGTATTGTGTGCAAAGATCTTCTCCCTATTAGTAGGGTGTCTGTTTGTTTTGATTATTGTCTCTTTTGCTGTACAGAAGCTTTTTAGTTTGATGTAGTCCCAGCTGTTTATCTTTTCTTTTACTTCCTTTGCTATGAGGGAAGTGTTTTTAAAGATTTTGCTGAGATGTATGTCATGTAGAGTTTTGCCTATATTTTCTTCTATAAACTTTATGGTTTGAGGTTTTATCTCCAGGTCTTTTATCCATTTTGAGTTGGTTTTTTGTGCATGGTGTGAGGCAGTAGTCTAGCTTCATTTTTTTTGCATGTAGTTTTCCCACCACCATTTATTGAATAAGCTAACCTTGTTCCATGGCATATTCTTTGCTCCTTTGTCAAAGATTAGTTGTCCATAAATAGGTGGATTTATTTCTGGGTTTTCTCTTCAATTCCATTGGTCTGTGTGTCTGTTTTTGCTCCAGTACCATGCTGTTTTAATTATTATGGCTTTGTAGTGTAGTTTGAAATCAGAGAGTGTAATCTCTCCATTTATATTCTTTTTAGTCAGGAGAGCTTTAGCTCTTCGAGGTTTTTTGTGGTTCCATATGAATTTCATAATGGTCGTATTGTTACAGGGCAGGAGAGAGGGGTACCCCCGAAACCCCCAAAACTGCCCTGCTCTAAATGGGTTCTGCCATCTGCTGCATCAATACAAAACATATAGGACCTTTTGTGGAAAGAAACTTTAATACAACTAGAAAGGACAGAGAGGTAAAAGAATATATTTTCTAAGTCAAGCACCCAATGTTAACCAACTCCTCGTGGGTACAAGTCCACCCAAACAGGATTGGCCCAAAACAAGTCTCGAAAGCCTGCCACAAGTCTAGAACAGCTTTTGGCAGGGACCCACACATGAGGGTCAGAAACAGCCAGACAATTCTGGGAGGAACCAAAATACCTTTCGGCAGGGAGCCATCCAAAAGGGTCAGAAATAGTCAGACAATTCTGAGAGAAACAGAACAAAATCAAAACCAAAATCAACATAGCCATCGTTAACTTCCCCATGGGTCTCTCACCCACATCTATTTCAATCAGTCCAGGCCAGTGCAGCTTCTTTACAAGTGTCTCTGCTCCTTGGGCCTCTTCTGGCTTTCCATTCTTCTTCTGTCTCCTCCTGTCTTCTATCTGTGTGTTCTGTCTCCTCTGTGTATGTCCTCTCTGTGTGTGTCTCCTCTCCTTCTGACCTCTCTTCTCAAGCTTCTTATATCCTGCTTAGTTCCACCCTACCTTGGGTGGGACAGGGAACCTGAGACACACCCTTTCTTCTGGGGACCACCCTGGTACAGTATCTGACTGATCAAGTTTAACTCCAGCAAAAGCAGGATAACTAGCCATCCATTGGGTGTCTCCTCTGAGATGCAATAGGAACCCCACAGACCCACTGATGTAGTGTTCTTGTCAAGAGAACTGAAACTTGAGTGCCAGATTTCAGAAAATGCAGGGGACAGAGGAACATCATAAAGATTCAATCAGACAAATTCAGAATGTAGGCTATTCTACAGGACAAAAGACCTGATCTCTTCAACAAATAGACCTCATGAAGAAAAAGAAGAGGGAGCTGACAGAGACTTAAAGAGACTTGCAAAATAGACCAGTTAAATGTAATAGGTGAACCTCGTTTGGATCCTGATTTGACTAAGCCAGTTGCAAAAAAGGCCTTTTTGATAATTGGAGAAATATGCACACTGATAGAAATTGTTAGTAATTATTTTCATTGTTGGTAATTATTTAGTTACTAACAATTTAATAGTTAGTAAATATTTTAATTATTTCAGCTTTGATAAGGTATTGTGGTTATATTTTACAAATATGGTAAATAAAAACTAGGGCACAATCTTGATAATTTTGAAGCTAGACCACATAGTTCTTTATACCATTCTCTCCACTATTTGTGTTTTGTTTTGTTTGTTTGTTGCCTAGAAGAACTGGGGTGTGGGCCAGAGATGCAGGGAGTGAGAGCGTAACAGGGTAGTCCCCAGGAGATAGGGTGTGTCCCAGGTTCCCTGTCCCACCCAAGTTAGGGTGGAACTGAGCAGGATATAAGAAGCTTGAGAAGAGAGACAGGACACACAGAGGAGACAGACAGAAGACAGGAGGAGAGAAGGATGGAAAGCCAGAAGAGGCCCAAGGTAGCAGAGAGACTTGTAAAGAAGCTGCACTGGCCTGGACTGATTGAAATAGATGTGGGTGAGAGACCCATGGGGAAGTTAACAATGGCTGTGTTGATTTTGGTTTTGATTATGTTCCGTTCCTTTCAGAATTGTCTGACTGTTTCTGATCCTTTTGGATGGCTCCCTGCCGAAAGGTATTTTGGTTCCTCCCAGAATTGTCTGGCTGTTTCTGACCCTCATGTGTGGGTCCCTGCCAAAAGCTGTTCTAGACTTGTGGCAGGCTTTCGAGACTTGTTTTGGGCCAATCCCGTTTGGGTGGACTTTTACCCATGAGGAGTTGGTTAACATTGGGTGCTTGACCTAGATATTATATTCTTTGTCTTCTCTGTCTTTTAATTGTATTAAAGTTTCCTTCCATAAAAGGTCCTATATGCTTTGTATTGATGCGGCGGATGGCAGAACCCATTTAGACCAGGGCAGGTCTGGAGTTTCGGAGGTGCCCCTTTCTCCTGACCTATAACAAGAGGATTTACCAGAGACAGAGTGAGGAGCAGAACAGGTGGATTGACTGAAATATACTGCTGAGGGGAGCAGCAGGTGAGACAGGAGAGGTCTGCTGTGCCATGTGGGAAGCTCCCTGGCCAGTGATGGACTCAGGTCATAGCAGTAATAGTGCTGAGACTTAACCCCTAGGCTACCAGGGAGGCCCCATTAGGTGTGTATTTTAAAATTTCCACAATAAAAAGGGGTGTTTTTTTTTTTGGCTCTATTCTACTTTTTTTTAAACTTTGTTTTCTAGAAACATAGCCCTGTACCTTTTTTTTTTTTTTAAGATTTATTTGTTTATGCATACAAGCTGGGGTACAGACCAGAGGCGTGGGGCGGTAAGAGGGTTCACCAGAGACAGAGTGGGGGAGCGGAACAGGCAGACCAACAGAAACACTGCTGAGGGGAGCAGCGGGCGAGGCAGAAGTCTGCCCTGCCATGTGGGAATCTCCCCAGCTGGGCATCCATTCGCATCGCAGCCACCACTGCCGACAGATCCACAGCGCAGCGCCTAACCGCAGAGCCACCGGGGAGGCCCTATGCTCTATTCTAAGAGGACTTAAAACTCCCTCCCCAAACTCCTGCTGGGCTTAACATTTTCCTTTTCCTCTTAAAATCTATTGATTTTAGGTTAGCAGCTAGGTTAGAAACCTCTAACATAGCATTCATCCCTGTCCCCACGACTGCCGCAGTCTTTCTGGAGGCGTGTATCTGTCTTCCTCACAAGTTTGTTGAAGGCAAGAAACGCATCTCTGTATTGCTGGCGTTAAACAATTTTTATTTCATTTAACTTCTAAGATCTGAATCAAACATGTGTCCATGGAGCAGGAGAGAGTTACACAGTGCCTGGCAGTCCTGACTGGTGCTGCATAGTAAGGAGAAGGGAGTCCACCCCACAGTGACCGAGCACACATTCACTCATTCATTCACTCACACATTTATTTCATTTTACTGAGCCGGGTTGGTGGACCATTGTGGGTCTGCTAGAATTCAAAAGCTGCTTAAGTCACTATTCTGGCTATGTAGCTCAGCCTTATCAATACAGAGCCCAGTTAGGCCAAGTCAATCAATCACCATTGACACCACAAAAGTGCCTCTTAAGTTAAATGAGAGCAGGAAGCTTAAATCTCCCAGGACATGAGTATGCATTATGAGGCATGACCAGGAAAGCCTGGGGAGTCGTTGACTGATGTATGTCACTACGTCCCAGAGAGTTTCAGCAAAATGCATTGTTTGGCAAGACTGGCACCTAATGTGAAGACCATGTTATCAGACTTCAACCTGTGGGCCATAAAACTGGGCTATAAATTCAACTCGGATTTGCAGACTCCTCTCCCAAAAAGTTTAGATAAACATACGTCCTTCCTCCTAATTGTTTTCTCCTTATCCTCCTACCCTGAGAAACTGATTCTGTAAAAACTCTCCTAATGTTTGCTCCTTATCCCCGTACCCTGAGAACTTAATTCTGTAAAAAACCCTAAATAAAAAGGCCAGGTTCTGCCTTCTCAGCAGCATCCTGCCATAACAGTTTGCGCCACGACTCCCGTGTATCAGTGTGGTGTTGCCCGACGCAACAGACCATGGAGACATGCTGCCCTTTTCTCCCCACTCCCCCACTCCTCACCCCCAAAACAACTCCCCAGAGCTCATTCTGCCGAGTAGAGCATCATCATACTACAAGCAACCAGAACACACATGTATAGGAAGTGCTGAACTGCAGGTAAGAGGGGGGTGCCATGGAGTTTGTTGGGGAAGCAGTGAGCCCATTGGGAGAAGCTTCCTGTGGGTAGCTCAAACGATACCTCTGTGACTGAAAGGTTAGTAGAAGTAGCAAGCTGTGGGGCCAGGAGCAGGCCCAGAAAGGGCTATGTAAGGACGCAAAGCTAATAGTTTGCACCTCCATAGCAAGAATCTTTAAATATGTCTGACTCTTCTTGTAATTTTAGAAGAGGGTGAGCACTGCTGGGGGAGGATTTGAAGGAGGGCACTGGGCAGCCTCCGCCTCCCCTCTATGGCTCCCAGCAATCCTGCTCCAGCCCCAAACTTGTAAACCCCATTCAGCAAAACTGAAGCTCTGCCCTTCCTTGGAAGTCCCCTCTACCAAGCAATACATGTTAACACGTTAATAACATGCCAGTTACTTAAGCATGCCCCTTGAGGCTCCCACCCCTACCAATGACATTCAGTTTTCTACCAGTGAAGTTCTAAGTAGATACAATATTATTCATCCATACCATTGCATTTCCAGGGGTGTTTGAGCAAATCTAAGAGGCTAGTACCAGGCAGCTACCCAGTGATTCTGGGCCGATAATCTGGATCTGGGCTTATCACACCACCTCCCTGCCTGTCCCCACAGCAATGCACATTCTACTCACAGGAGCTCCTCTGCATACTCCTTTGGATTCCTCCACCAAAACACACCTTCCCAAATGAGTCACCCAAATTAGTTTATAGATATGAAGGTAGATGCACAGAGAAAGCACGTTAAGTACTAATTAATGAGTTAGTGAATATAAGCTCCCACAGGAGGTGAATCATGTCGGGGACAAAAATGATTGAATGAATGAATTACAAGAGACTAGAGGCCTGGGTGCCTTTGACCCTTTTAATGGTCATATCTGACTGATGAAATTTAACTCCAGCAAAAGCTATCCTGGTTCCTCACCTGTCTCCTGGTTTGGGGCCGCAGGGCTCAGCCACAGCAGGAGAACCAGCCACATGGCTGCAGGCATCGAGCAGAGACAGTGTTGCAGGGACCAAGGCCAGGACTTTTAATTTCTACCCATTTCAGCAAACTCATTTGGTGTTTGTACACCTGGCGAGGAGTCAGCTGACACCTGGGCAGCCACTGGCAGAGGTCAGACATGTAGCCCCAAAACAGTGGCACAGGTATCCCAGCTGCTTGGAATAGCTTGCCAAACAGTGGTAATAGAGGCAAAAAACCATTTTCCCATCACCTGGAGACTCCTGATCTGTGGGAGGGCAGAATCTAGAAATCAGGTGATACTACTGTCAGTGATACTACTCTGGTGAAAATCTGGTCTGAACATCCCGTTTCATAGATAAAGACACTAAGGCCCAGGCAAGACAAGGAACACCCCAGGTTCACAAAGCTCAGATTCGTAGAGCTGAGGTGAGAACACTGATCTGGTTCCCACTCCAGTGTCCTTTCAACCAAAACATAGTGGAGGTATTCAGAGGAATCATTAGTGAGGAAAACCAGCGGGCAGCTCCATTCCTCCAGAACTGGTGTGAGTTGTTCTCGTCACAGGGCTTTTAGAATGCTTGACAGAACAAAAGAAGCTTCAGGGGAATAGATTTGAGGGAAATATCTACTGCAGGAAAACAGAAAAAGATGCCTCAAATGTTCACCAGAGACTGGGCCCTCAGGGCAAAGACTAGACAGAGGCACCATTCTTAGAGAAACTGGACTTGAGGCTGAAAAGATCACAAAAGGAGGAGCCTTGGAAGTTTGCTGGGTGGACTTGGGTTGGCTCATTTTGTGCAGAAGAATGATCTGGAGGTATAATAAAGCAATAGCTGTCTTTACTGCCCTTCAATACTACAGAATTTTGTACATACCTGTATATTTCAAGGGGGAGAATTATTTCCCTAAAACAAAAGCAAAACTATCTTTCAATTATAAAAAATAACATGATTCTTTATCGTTATCTGGGTAAGCAGATAAAAAAAGGGGAGAAGTGACTCCATAATCCCATCATTTCAACAGAATCACTTAGTTTTATTCTTAGGTGTTTCCTTTCCTTCCTTCTGCATTTTTTTTTTCTCTGCAGGGATATTTTTCCATAATTGTAATCACAGTATGCCCAGCCTACACTTTTAAAAATACATATACTTATTTTGGAATCATTTTGGATTTGTGAAAAGTTGCAAAGATAGTGTAAGAGTTCTGATATATCCTTTACTCATTTTCAGTTTTCCCTAATGCTACCATCTTACATTTTTCAAAAACAAGAATCAGCATCGATACATTACTTTTTTTTATGAAACTCTCAACTGTAAAGTGACTATTTTTCTCTTTAAGTGAATCACTAATTCCAGTCTATTCATGGGGGGAGCGGGTGAAGTCCATCTCCTAGAGAGGGATAATTTACATCTATTGCTTGAAATTCTGTGAGGTTGATTTACCCATCTTCCCATCTATTCAAACATTTTTACATATCAGTATGGACTCATGATATTTTACATATATTTTTTTCACATACATTGCATTATAAGATTTTCCCATGTTACTATATCATCCTCTCCATACCACCATTTTATTTGTTTTTTTTAAATATATATTTTTATTGTTATTTATGTCTTTTACATTTTGTATTCCCCTTGGGTAGCCCACCACCAATTCACCCGTGATCCATCTCCATGGTCCCTTGTGTTCTTTTCTATTCCCATACCACCATTTTAATGGTTGCATCAATTTTTCCATATTCTCCATGATTATTTGGACACTCAAATTATATTGTGGTAAACATCTTTTGAAACAATGCTGTATTATTGTTTTCTAGTTCTGGCATCACGTCTGTAACATAGAACATAGTGAGGGTTCAACAGATGTTTGGTTGGGATGGATGGACAGATGGACACATGGATGGATGGATCTGGGCTGGCAGGACCCAGTAGTCCTGTTTTCCTGTTGAACAGTCTTCTCACTCTTGGCCTGTAAGGATCTCAAGCCTAGTCAGAAGTAGGGAAGAGAAGCTTGAGAACTTGCTGGAAATCAAGTTTTGTCTTCCTGTGAACCATAGCTAGTTTGTAACAATAACCAAAGGTCCTTAGCACAAAGCACTTTGTACTATAAGCTTTTTTTCCCATCTTTGGAAGACATTTCATCAGATTTAGCAATCTTTCACATGACTTTACCAATCTTCTCTCAGCTATCTTTGCAGATATAAGATGACAAATACCTAGGGTGTTTTAGGGCACATAAATGTCATCATCTCTCCTAGTTTAGTCCCTGGCAAGTAAAAAGCTGGCAGTTTAATGCTAAAATGAGCGAAGGACATTTGGAATGTTATCTTCTTTGATAATAAGTGCTGGGCAAAACAGAAGAGAAACAGTTGCAGACAAAATAACTAAGTTAGGAGAAGGGAAATGAGGACATTTTCAGCACTTCAAAATTTAGGGAAGTAACCACAAAGCGGCAAAAGATAAGAGAGCTAGAAAGCAGTCAGAAGCAAGGTCAGAACAATCCTTTCCCTCATCCCACAATGTGTTTTTGATCACTTTTATTCCCATTGAGAGGCGGGGAGGGAAACATATATCAAGAACAGCATTTTCCCCAAGAGGTTCTCTGCTTCCTCTCCAGGAAGAGTAGTCTGTTTGTATTTGTACAGGAAGGAGATGAATAGTTGAACCCACATAGACTCTGAGGGGTTGGGCATCATAGAGTTTGTCTACATTAAAGTCCTCTGGGGGTCCCTGATCTGGGGTAAATAGCAGGGACACCTAAAAGGCAAGTCCTGCAATTAGACTAGGGTGCCCCAGGGCCAGCAGGCTTCATATTCAGCTCAGATTTGGGTGAAGACTCTATTCAGGCTCTTTAGGTTGGAAGAAGTGAGACCTACTCAAGATGGTAATAAAAGGTAGAGCAGTTGTTACAAAGATCCACGGGGCTAAGAGGAGAAATGACTAAATTCACCTGACCGCAGGTCCCAAAACAAGCTGGGAAAGGGAGCAGGCAGGATGAGCACATGTGGGCTGACTCTGGTAGGGCCTCCTTTCTGCCTAAGACTGCAGCATGGGTCTTTCTGACTTACTTTGGAAGAGTCTGAGCTGGGTCTTTGGGGGATCATCAGGTTTTTGCAGGACTGTGAGTTTAAAATGACTAAAGAGGACTGTGTTTGATAGTGGTAACTAAAGGTCATTGCGGCAGTGAAAGCAATCTTTGTTAAGAAGCACCCTCAAAAGGTCATCCCATCTGTCCACCTGTCTCCCTTATATTCTAACGACCATCCAGCAATTCATGCATTCATTCAACTAATTCATGTGTGCTTGTTGTTCTAAAAGGGGAAATGCTAAATAACAAGATTGCATGAGAAGTGCTTTAACAGGAGGTTGAGAGCGTGCCAAGGGTTCATGGAGGATGGGTAGAGTTGAATGAGGTCAGGGAAAGCTGGGGTGGTGAATTAGCTCTTTACAGAAAGAAAGATCAGGGCCTTCCCGGTGGCGCAGCGGTTGAGCGCTGCGCTGTGGAGCTGTTGGCAGCAGGGACGTGAGTTTGACGCCCGGCTGGGGAGAATCCCACATGGTGCGGCAGACCTCTCCTGCCTCGCCCGCTGCTCCCCTCAGCAGAGTATTTCTGATCTTCCTGTTCTGCTACCCGCTCTGTCTCTGGTGAGCCCATTTGCCACCCCATGCCTCTGGCCTGTACCCCAGCTTGTATGTATAAATAAAAAATAAATCTTTAAAAAAAAGAAAGATCAAAGTGTATTAAGGAAATGTTAAGTAGTTCAGGGAATGGGAGGAGTGAGGTTAGGAAATTAAAAAGTATGGCTGTGTATGAAAGATCCTTTATGTGCCAGAGGAAGAATCAAACTTTATCTTATGGGGAAATGAACACTGGTGAGTTTCAAGCAGGACAGTGAGATCCACAGTAATGTTTTCCAGTCTCCCCAATGCTCCAGTCTCATTATCCCCACCAGGAAGGACAATTTGGTAATACTTAGCAAAATTACAAATGCATCTTTTTGTGCTGACCTTTCTACTTTAGAGACTTTATCCTATAGATACACTTGTACCCATAGGAAATGATCAACATTTTTTTCACTGTAGCATTATTTGTATTAACAAAGATTAGAAACAACTTAAATGCTCATCAATAGGTAATTGTGTTGTCTCTGCATACAATAAAAAAGGTGCAGCTTTAAAAAGGAAATTCTTCATGTACTGATACAGATAGTTCTCTAAGATATACTGTTAGAAAAAAAGGTACACAAATGTGTACATAGTATGCAACTTTTTAAAAGGTAAAGAATAAGAAGTGTGTGTGTGCGATGTGCATATGGGCACTATAAGGATAAGCAGTAAAGTTACCAGTCGCTACCAAAGAAGATGAGGCAGAAACTGGACAAATGATACAAAACAGGAAGGAGGGAGGGAGATTTGTTACCATTCTCCCTTCCTCTCCAGGAAGAGCCTCATACATTGGGTTTTGGTTAAGATATTACTTTCTAAGGGGCCTTATTTGTCTCTACTGTAAATTAGGTTTCCTTGTTTTACACACACACAAACACATATATGTGTGTGTGTGTATATATAGATAAACATCAGATGGCATATGTGTATATGTCATGTATATACGCCATGGCATATGTATATACGTACATATGCCAGTATATGTATATATGCCATCTACTCTTTTTCCTTCATAGCTCTTACTATAGCTTGTAATTATATACTTGTTATGGTGACTCTGAGCAATGTCTATCTTCCCCACAAGACTCTTAAGTTTCTTAAGGGTAGGGGCTGTGTTGGGACACTGCAGCCCAGTCTACCACAGAAAGTGGTAGACTTTCCGATGAATGAGTAAGTAGGGAGAGAATGGCATGGTTGGAGGTAGTTGAGAGGTAAGATAAGAACCTAAGTCTGTATGCTAGTGGTAGAAAAGGAACAAGAGTTTTATTTTAAAGAGGAAAATCAACAAAATTTTGGTTACTGGTGATGGAAAGCTTTATTAGCTGAAAATGCCACTTTAAACCAACAAATACCACTTGAGAAAAAGGAGTCCAAGACATCTAAGTTTTCACATTGGGGTGGCAAGTTTTGGGAAACATTTATGTTGATTTTAGACATACCATGGAGATGATCAACGATCTGAGGGAAATGTTGATAAAGTTGCAGGATGGAGTTAGAGCTCCAGTGGGCCAGGAGCATGAGAGAGAAAGCCAGAGACAGATGTTCACAGAACAGGAAACTGAAACATCTGAGGCAATGCAGATGTTGTGGAGGCAAAGATTCACCTCACTTTAGGGGACACATACATTTGAAAGGACAACGTGCCACAAAGTCTTTCATACATGAAGAAACAGAAATCCAGAGATCCGAAATGACTTGCTCACAGTCACACTGCGAGTCAGGGATGAAGCATTTCAAGCACTAGCCTGACTTGTTAGGTTCTGTTTTCGTGGCATTATATTACAGAAGTCCTCTGAATTTTCAGACATATCTGCTTTACAGTAAACACTCAATACTGTTTCCTGATAATAGTCAAGGCAGGCAAACAAACAGCAAACTTTCATTTCCTTAGTTTATTAAATATGACAATGAACTGTTAGGCTGTACATGAACTACAGCAAGTAAAATCCAGTTCAGAACACAAGTTGTATACACACAGTACATCTCTAGTTAGACTCTTGCTCCTTTTATATTAAATCAAACAAAAATTCTAAAGCCTTGGCAGAGAAAGTCAATAACAGCCTCATTTAAGTGGAAAATATATGCCTTCCACTCTTCTGCTTTGTCTTGAATCTTGTCTCCACCTAGCAAGCAAAAATGTTTTCCCTTCATTTATAGCAAAGAACACTTCTTCCCTCCCCTTTAATCCAGAAGGAACTCTTTTCAGTGCATTCAAAACTTCTCCCCACAACAGTAGGGGATTTTCAGTTACTGCTAAGTTACAAAGTGCTTTCAAAACATCCTATCTTCTTTCCTCTCTCCCCCTACTCTTGAATAAATAAATGGACATTTGGACAGTGATGACAGTAGAGTGTCAGGGTCACTAAAATAGCTATGCAATATAAAGGGATGGATGAAAGGGGAGGTAGGAAAAAAACAAGTGGAAAAACAAGCAGGAGCATGTACATTCATGAGTTCTGCTTTAGAAACCGTATCAACATTTTCCATCCTTGATCCTATGCTAATATAAACAGGCAGGACAGAGAGTATGTCTCTCCTCCAGTGTAGTGACGTGGATGAGGAGCTGGACTTGAAATTTTAACCAAACTGCAAGTAGAGCTCACCATTTTTTCAACCCTCTGATGAACCCAAGGTCTAATCTTGAGTGAGACTTGAGTTTTGTGGGGTCATTCGCAAAGCTCCTTAAAGAATGGGGGAGCTTCTACTCAGCTCTTTCTAAGGCACTGGCTTTCAGAGCCACCTAGCTAATGGAAGGGAGAACAGCCTCAGGGCATTCTAACCTGCCCAGCCTTCAGAACCCTAGTCGATGCAGAGGGACCCATTCTGTGAGTCAACTCCTTCCTGGGTCCTCTTGCCCTGGTGCAGTCTCAGCTCTGGTCTTTACCTTTCTATCCCTTCCTGTGAGACTCTTAGATGCTCCAGCTCAGGCACTCATCAGCTTCCACCAACCATGTGCAACTTTCTGTTCAGCTTCCTGGGGTAGTGCCCATATTAAGTGTTTCCTACTAGCAACCAACTATGGGAAGACAGGTAGACAGGAAGAAGTTAGTCCCAGAACAAAACTGCTGTGGGCTGTAATTCATAGAGCTGACGGTCCTCGGAATAGCAACCCTGACCAGTATTTTACATAGAGGTCAGGAGCTGTCTCAACTTAAAGACCACAAACATATATACAGTCTCATCAAAATACACATTCAAAGAGAAGGGTATGTGTGTGTATATGTGTGTGTGCGTGTGCGCGCGCGTGCGCATGCTAAAATTAGTAATATGAAGAGGATGACTGAACATAAGAATATCACTAGGCTAAAGAGTTAAGTGCGTAATTGGCATAAAGGCTTTTGTTAGCCCAAGAACATAGAAACATCCACATATCCACAAATTGTCAAATTCTTTACCTCCACAATAGCAGAAAGCTTTCCTCCCCAACTTTAACAAAAGAAACTAAGACAGAATCAGCCACCAGGGAAGGTTCCAATTCTGTTGCAGGAAGAGGAGAGAGGGAATTGACTCGGACATAGTTTTACTCAGAACCACAATGACCATCTAACCAAGGACACAGTGGCAAGAGTCCTACAAAGACAATGAATGGAGCTTCTGTCCTCAACTGAGTATGACATCGTGGATATGCCTAAGCTTGAAATATCATACTTGCACCAAAGACCTATGTTGACTGAAAGGGGTCTTATCACTGAAGAGGAGGCCAACAGCTCCTTTGACTGAATAAATGCTTCTTATAACAGCAACAGAATTGTAGCCTCACTTATGCTTTGTTTAAGGCTACATATGGTGCTGGACTAAGCTGTTCTTGGTGGTTTTAAATAAAAGTCAGCTTGTTACATCATCTGTGCCTAGAATATTTCAAACAAGGAAATCCTTGCTCCCTTGAGGTTTCTAATATGATGCTATTTTTACGGTCTCAAAAATACCTAAATAAGTTGGAACAGAATGCCCATGATATAGTCCCATTTTGCTTCTCCTCAGGGCAGTGTGACCCTATACCAGGACTTGGAGAGAGAATACTCCATCCTCCTGTTTTAGCAGCAAAGGAGAAGTGAGTTGGTTGACCAGGCCTGACTCAGAAGCTCCAGAACTGAAACCAAATAAAACTGGAAATCACACTTGAGATGCAGTTGAAACCAGAGCTGGTCCAATTGGAAAGGCCATGGATGTCAGAAGAATTAGGTCTCATGGTCCAGCCCCCTGACAGAGACACTAGAAGCTTCACGTAAACACCCATGTGTTACTTCTGATGGAAATACCTGGCATCTACAAATTGTCATAACAGAATGGACCCCACCAACCTACCAAAGGTTGCCTATACATGGACATTAAACAAGTCATATAAAATAATAATGATAATAATTAAAAAAAAAAAACACAAGTGGGGAAAGTCCTTCAAAGGGTGGCTCAGTTCTGCATTATGTGTGACCTTAGCCCCTAGAAAGAGGGCCCAAACTTGCTTTCTTCAGGTGGTCTCCAGGATGGTGGCCTCTAGAGCCAAGGCTTCTGTGGGTTCCTCTTCGAAGTCTGACATGAAGGACTCCAGACTCTGCTTGGCTAGTAACTCCCGCCGGGCCTGTAGCCGCTCACACCGGGGACAGCTTCCAGACTTGAAACAAACTTTATGGTAACATGCTTTACACTCTATCAGGATGGGAAAGTGAGGAAGAGAAGAGAACAGTTTGTATTATCTCAAACTGAAAGTAAGTGAGTCAATAGCTCCTCTCACCATGAGGCTTAGTGCTCCTATGGTAAAACCCTAGGAGTTGCCAAATCAAGCCAAACTCTTATTAACAGGGTAACTGAAAGGAAATAAAGTACCACTGTGTTCAGTCTTGTTTGCACCCCCACATTTGGCACCAGCCTCACCTTCACAGGTCCGGCACTTATGGAGCTCAAAAGGAAAGATGATGTCATCCTCATTCTGACAGAACTCACAGATGAAGCCCTTGGCTTGACAGAGCTGGGGAGGAAAGGGATAGGCAGCAAAATAAGGGGCAGCACAGCAGGAACGGACACCAGAGGGTGACAACAAATGAGGGCAGGGGAAAAATATAAATAAGACATGAGTGAGCTCTAAAAGGTTCTCCTGCCTTCTGGGAAGAGATCAGATCTAGACTTGGACCATGACAGCCAAACATGGGCTGGGTTGGGCAGTGCCAGACAAGGCTTTAAGGTGGAGCCAAGAGAGGCATGAGCTTGGGAAAACCCTATCATTGAAATGGCTCTCAATGAAGAGATGAAAAGAAGGAAGGAATGTGCCATAAAGGGCTTCTTAAAGTCAATACTCCAGTCTGGGTAATGATTTTATTTAGAAACAGGAAACACAAACAATTAAGATAATAAGGGAAGGCAAGGTTATTTCTCCAAAAAACACATAGCCTTGAATCAGGTTATTGTAGCTCACTGCAAAGTCTTTCCAATTCCCTCTACTACACAGGATTCTCTGTATATGCTCCATTTTGATCTCTAATTCTAGAACTGTCACAAGAATAAAAACTGGGCATATCTAAGGTGGAGAAATCTTAAAGATGGAATTTTTGGCATATTGGGTCCATCAAGAACAATAATAACATATCTGTAGAATACTTAGTCTACAAAATGCTTTCACATTATTTTATCAATCCTCAAAAACTAAGAGTAAAGGGCAGTGGATATTATTATCTTGATTTTAGAGATAAGAAGATTAAGATATTTAGGGACAAGAAATTACCTCAGAGAAGCAAAGTATTTCCTTTGGTCACAGTGACTGAAAATGATAAAATCAAAACCAAGTCCCTCTCCTGATGTTAATCTCCTGGGCTCTCCTCCCATGTCATGACAATTGGTTAGTGGAAATCTGCTTGGTCTCCCTGTTATCCAGAAGCAAGGCCAACAATAAATCCTTCTCTAATTCCAGGTTCTTTAGCGCCTGATGATTTGGCTGTTCACCAACCCAGGGAATAGCACTACTACTCAGTTTCTCTCACACTACTGACAACCATGTCAACTTCCTAGAACTAAAGAGTAAGAGCTCTGGGTTCACCCCACTTTCTCCAACACTAAGCCAGAAAGTAAGGGCCCAGTTACAAGCTAAAGCAAGACTTTCTTACCATGCATCGCTCTACATGGGCTGTCCCTGCCCTGGTGAGCTCAGCAAGCCTGGGCCCCAGCTCCCCCTTCCTAGTTGCAGTCAGGTCATTCAGTGAGTACAGGTGGAGATCCTCTGTCAGATGGCCTGGAACTACATCAAAGGAATCCAGAAGCCTACAGAAAATGAGAAGAAGTGAGTAGGAGCAAGAATGAACACTTTATGTGGCATAAAAGATCAGCAAGACAGGGAAGAGAAGGGCCCCAGGCAGAGGTAATGAGGATGGGCAACACTCAGACAGCCCAGGTATCCCTCCCACAATGCCAGGTATCTGGATGCAGAAGTGACTTTGATACCTTTTGACAGAGTGACTTATGCCAGCTTATAATGAGCAGAGGTGGGCCTGCCCTGGATAGTATGATCACAGATTTCCCTTTCAGGAAGAAGGATATGGACTGTGCTGTGGCTTCTCCTTTAACATTTCTATAGCCACAGGCTCTACCTCTGAGCTAGCCACCCCATTTAATATTTCTGTAATTTTTTGCAAGATTCCCCTACTCTCCTTCTTCACGTAACAAAGGTAATTGCTGGGATATGTCTCTTTTGGAGACATTACTTCAACCAGAGACCTCCGGCCTCCAAGTAAGACTTATTCTTTGGGACCTCCCTGGTGGCCTAGGGGTTAAATCTCAGTGCTATCACCACAATGGCCTGAGTTTGATTCCCCAGCCAGGGAACTAAGCCACATGGCACAGCAGACCTCTCCTGTCTCACCGGCTGCTTCCTTCAGCAGTGTATTTCAGTAAATCTGCCTGCTCTGCTCCCCACTGTACCTCTGGTGAATCCTCTCACACACACACCCCTCCACCCCCCACACCACTGGCCTAACAACCCAGTCCTTCTATGCAAAAATAAATTTAAAAAAATTTAAAGACTTACTCTTTGGCCAGTCGGCATGTCTTGAACATGTTCTTCATGTGATATAGCTGGATCCGCAGGAGCTAAAGAGAATGACATTGTGGTGATGGGCAGGGAGTGAGAAGGGGTGTGGAAAAGAGGAGAAAGACAACCTTTAGATAGGCCACTACCTTCAAACCCTGGGGGTCTGGAAGTTGTGCATGCAGCAGCCAGAACTAGACTGTTATCTATACTGTAACTCAACAACTCACTTCAAAGTGACTCCCAGTCAGGGAAGACCCCTATTACAGGACAATCTGTCCAAATCACATACACATCTGGAAGCAGCTGTGAAACCCAGAATTAGAATTCCCCATCTGATACCCTATTCTAGATTTAGTAATATTTTCAATGTAGAGAAAAAAATCCTGCTTTCGCCATTGAGTGTTATTTATAACTTGCGTTGCTATTGCTAGGTATGAGACTCTTAACTAGACATATACCTATGAAATGGTAACAGATTAAGAAAGTACACAGACAGGGCCTCCTTGGTGGCACAACGGGTTAAGTCTCATCACTATGAAGCTATCCAGAGCCACTGAAGCACAAGTTCAATCCCCGGCCAGGGAGCTTCCCACATGGTGCAGCAGACCGCTCCTGTCTCACCCGCTGCTCCCCAGATTTACTTCAGTAAATCTGTCTGTTCTGCTCCCCACTCTGTCTCTGGTGCATCCTCTCATCACCCCTCCCACACCTCTGGCCTACACCCCAGCTTGTATGCATAAATTAATAAATCTTACCCAAAAAAGTACACAGAGAAAGCATGTATGATGAAACGGGGACAAAGTGTGGCCTATATGAAGTATGAACAGTAACAGAGAGACAGATAAGGGGATGATAAGGATACTCATTTGCAGCTCTTTCCAGGGTCTTACCCGGACTTGATTGAGCAGCTTGACCTTCCTGTAGAGGGCACTATTGATGTCCTGCACATTGAAGAGAGGATCATTCCAGATCTTAATGAGCAGGTCCTTGGAGAAATTGCTGACGAAGTACTTGCTGAAGTCCCACTTGCGCAGAATCCGGCTAGGTATGACCATCTGGGCATTCTCGTGGCAGCACTGACAGAAGTACTTGCCCAAGTACTCACAATACCGCAGCCGCTTGATATAATCTGGAAAGATGGGCAAGTCAGAAAGTCAGATGTGACTTTCCGATCCAGTGAGGTATAAGCTGGTGAAGCAGCACTGCCGTTTCTTCTGGAAGAGTGAGCCACTGGCGTCCAACCACCCATGTGAGCTCCCCAAAGTGGTAAAAACCGACATAATAGTGCCTATGGTTTCTGTGTCCCAGCTTTCTAAAGGCCACTGAGTAAACAAACCCTGCCATAGTTGGTAAGAGCTCACCACCAAGAATCTGACTGAAAGTATTCAATTTTCTTTAGTATACGATACTGGTAATGTGCTCCCAGAAATAATTCCCTCTACGTGCCAGTGTTCTTCCCCAGTACCAAGCCTTCTCCTCAGACCCCTTCTTTCCCTTTCCCCAATTCTGCTCTGTCACCTGCTCTAACTTTATCTCTGTTCAGTCCCCCTCTCAAGTGTGGGAGACGATAAAGTCCTTGGAGGCAGGATGGAGGTCAGGAAAGATACTCACCAGGGTCAGTCCGGATGCCACATCCTGCACAGCGATAATTCTGTTTGGCCACAGCAATTTTTCTCCTGAGTAAAGAAGAAGGAAAGGAAATTGGAAATACCAGCTTCATGAGGCCTCTGAGACATAAAGGTGGGGATACAAACACAGAGGGGGATTCAGCTATTTTTTAGAGTTGGACAAAAAGAACCCACTGGAACAACTAATACAAACCAAGAATTATAAGGTATGAATTTAAGTCTAGGCAACTACTCTCCCCACTAATTAACCATGCTTTCTGTACAAATGTAAGAGATTAGACATAATAGAGAGAAAGGCACCCACCTATCTTAAAAGATAGTAATCTCACAGAACTATTAGGAAGAAGGCAGTGGGTTGGGAATGCCAGTGATTAAAGATCTCATTTCCAGTTAGTTCTGGGAAGGAATGGAAGGATTAAGCATAAGAATTAAGGACAAGATGGATAATTCTCTCTTTATGCCCTTTAGTGAATAGAACTGTGCAGGAGGTACAGCTAGAAGCAGAGATGAGAGGGTGAGGAGTTAGTCCTATAATCCAAAGAGGATGTTATCTGTTTTTCCACAAGGCGTAGCTGTTGGCAACTTACGTTGGAGCTGGATGAACATTAAAAATTATCTGAGGCCTCGGTGGGGCCCACTCCAGGTTGCCACGAACACGAATACGCAGCTTATAGATGTCAGCGTGCTGCCCATCATCTGGTGAAATGGGCAGCGAGTCAGGGATGGGCAGGAGCTACAGAAGGAAAGCACAGGGTGAGGTAATATGGACCATCTGGAGGAACACACAGGCATGACCCTCTGGCCATGACAGAAGCATAGTTAACTGACAAAAGACATTTCAGGAGCACTCTAAATAAGGGCTTCAGAGAACCTTGTCCCTCCAAACAAACCACAAGGCACCAGGCTACTAAACACGAGGGTCTTGGGTTGCAAGAAGCAAAAGGAATAGAAACATCATCCCAGTTTGGTGGCATGCATTGCGAACGCAGTCCCTGAATGCACTCTCATGTATGCCAGGGTGCTTCATGTCTCACTCCACTACAAAACAAAGAAGTATCTGAACAATTCACTTTTTCATGGTGTCTCAAAGGTGGTGATAACGCAGGAGTTCCACCTCTGGGTCTCACTAGTGAGCTGTCATGTGGAATTTCTCCTGTTTTGACAATTGTACGGAAAACTTAGGCAAGCAAGCATTCATTCATTCATTCATTTAACACACCAGTAATGAATGGCTTCTGCGAATAATGAAGGAAACACAAAGGCCCATCTTAGACTGAGGACATGCGACAAAGGAGAACAGGATCAGAAAGCCTCAGTCTCCTGGGACTGGACAGAGAGTAAAAAAAATGAGCTGAAAAACCTACCTTCTGAGGGGCATCATGCTCTGGAACTAGCCATTCTAGCTCTGAGGCAGCTGGGAGCTGCATCCCCTCAAACTGCTTCAGGAGCCCCATGGCTACCGCCTCCGCAGATGTGGAGTGTAGGAAGCAATGGGCGCTGCAAAGGAGAGATTCAAGGGAAGGCTAGCACAGCTAGACAGGAAGGCGGAAGCTTTCCCTTCAGGATCTGAGCCATACGCACTGACTTCTGGGCTGAGAGAATAGCAGTAGCACACCCAGTCTGCTCAGCTTTGCCGATCATTTTCACGTCTTTAGTGAAAAATGTACTGGTCTTCCAGTCCTACTTCTAAGTCCTACCCCACTTAGTGGCATTACATGGCAGTGTTAGTTAAGGATTCTGTATCATTTCCTGTCTCTAAACTTCTGTTTCTTTAATGGCATAACGGGTATTATAAAGTTTGTTTAGAAAGTCGTCAGCAAAGAAGGAACACCGTCTACCACAGTGTTGCCTCTACCAGAATCTACCCTGTTTGAACCAATGATCTTCTGTTCTCTACCTTGGGCTTGCCACCATCAGGGAGGCCAATCGTTTTAACCTTGCCATTGAGTGAATCAGTATAGTTTCATCCATGTCCTTTCCCATCCATATACCTACACTAGGTTTTGATCCTCCAAATGCTCCAGGGTTATATTGGTATTTGAAAATACACACACAAACAAAAAGTACTTACAAGGACTGGGAGGAAATGACGGATTTGCTGTTTGAGCCTGTGCTCCTTCTGATGTCAGCGTCTAAATGGAAACCAATGATAAGTGGAGCAAAAAATGGAGAAGGAGGAGGTAAAGGATTAATAATAGAAGTCATTCAAGGTAGTGACAGCTAAGCGCTCAGGGTAGCAGTTAGGTGGTCCATTCTACGGGGGTAAGGAGCAGAGTCCAGGTGAAGCACTGCACACATTTTACAGTTTGGCTCTGTTCAAGTCACAACCAGGCTGAATTAGTGACATAACACACAGCATTGAGAAGGTCAAAGTGGCTACAAATCTAGGTGGAAATACAAACTCAGATTTGGTACAACACAGCGAATGATAAAAAGAAGCATCCTAACGCACACAGGGACACCCCCTCTACCAAAGCAGAAACATGAAATAAATTACTCCAATTGCTCCCTCATTCTCTAAATCTCAAGCTCTCTTAAATAACACACTCTCAGAGGCAAGAACTCTGTCCAGTTCATTGTAGTATCACAATCAGCACCAAACACAGAATTTGGAACATAGAGATTACTCACTAAATGTATATGGAATGGGAACTTTTCTTCTGACATCCCCCACTATTGCTATTACCCTTGAAGGTAAGAAACTTTCCATATCCTTAAGCATCAAGGAAAAGATTTCCTTTCTGTATAGCAGCACAAAGAAGAAAAAACTTCTCTATGGATGGCAACTTGCTGGAGATACCTGACAACAAATATTCATGGAGATATACAACATGATCTTTACTATAGAACTCTCAGGTAACTGTGGCAGGTCTTGCAAAGCCTATTTCTGATAAAGGATTTTGAAGAGGATTCTAATAATGACATGCCTGAATCGCCAGAGACCTCATCCCCTCCAAACACTTGTGATGAGGAGTATGTGAAACATAGCAGCCATGGCAAATAGAGCCTATTCAAGTCAAGAAAACCTGTTTGTTCTGATAAGTCTTGTTTCTTTCTTTCGATGCCCAGAGAAAAGATCTTTTCTTAACTGAACCTACACAATCAGCAATAAACTTACATGACATCACTCTGCTTGCTCTTGGCCATGAGCAGTTCAATAGTTCTTCATGCTCCTGCATATATATGTATATATTTTCCTATGTGCCACTAGATTGTAAAATCTCTTTGTAAGGAAATGAAATTGTATCTAATTCTTCTATTTGGTCCCAAAATACCTAACAGAACTTTGTATACAAGCACATAGTCAAATAATATTCCCGACAAATTAATGCCTAGAATATTCAAAAGCTATATATATAAGTGACAGAACAGAATTTAAATCTGATTAGTTTTCATATATCCTCTAAACACAGACAAACTGAGAACACGCAACAAAACTTTTGACTAGTAGGGAATAAATCTGATTTTACTTAGAAACAAGGTACATTTATGTTATATTCTCTGTCTGAACTTGAACCACCAAAATCCAGATTCCACTACACTGATAGTTGTCCGTACCATTCTAACGCCAGTGCTAGTGAAGTAAAGAAAACAATTCCAGGCAATAGTAGACCAGATCTTCCAGGCCATTTGGTTTGTAACATTTATTTGGACAACTGCTTGGAATTGTAAATTGTCTTGTCCTTGTAATCCTCAGAGTGCTTTGCACATAAGAGGCTATTGGAAAGTATTTTCTAAATGAATGATTAACTGGGTAAGAGCAAAGAGCAATTTCAGCCTGCTTACAAGAGATAAGGAAGGAAAAATGAGAGAATATCTTAGGTATGCTTGAAGAAAGAGCTAACCATTGTTGTTACTTCAGGGCTAGACTATTAAAGAAAACATTGTAAACCAAAGAAGAGAGATGGCTGATAATTCATGGTTGCTAAGGAAACCATTGTTGTCATAAAAACTCTTTAGCATTTCTTTATCCTCACAGAGAAGAAGTCTTTTTTCCCCTGGAGAGAAAAAAAATTATCCTCTCTTCTTTGGAAAATATATTCAAATCATATTTTGTCTCTTTTTTACCAGAGGTGCAATGAGAGGTCAGTGGTATGTGGCAGGGGCTTCCTAGCTAATGAATACTTTTTAGAGTGTAAAAGTCCACACAGCTTGGGATATAAAGATCTTATTCCAGAAGTGGTGAGGAAGAGGCAACCCCTGTTATCAAAGGCACATGACAACTGACAGTATTAAGTGTCATGAAGGTCCTGTGAGTACTAGGCTTCGGCTGCACCCTGCTGACTGCAGTTAGTTCAAACAGATGATTAAGTGAATATGGCTGGAACATCAACTGGAGATCTGAATAAAAGTAGACCAGGGCCTAAGACAGATAAGTTAGGGATAAATATAGAGGATGAAACTATTCAACTAGATGATTAAACATACCCCAAAAGAGACCATTTAAAAAGAAGTCTAAGATCACTTTCCAAGTGGAAGTTAATGTAATTTTGAAAACCTTTGATTCATTGTATAAAAACAAGTGTTTTTTCCTAAGAGAACTGATATTAAATGCTTCTGATCCTTTAGGTAAGGTTATTACTACTGACTGAAAAAAGGCTGAAAAATATAAAAACAAACAAACAACCCCCCTAAAAATGATGTTATAAGCAGGATTTTTGCACACTCAAATAGTAATAGTGGGATGAACAGGGAAGAACCACTTAAAACTTTGATAGCCTAGAAAAATTTATAAATTTTTAAAGAAATTATGTGAGGCAGAGGAAGAGAGTCAACTGGCCAGTTTGATGTTGGTTTCTATCCTTCTTTCCTTCTAGATAAGTGATACCCAACACATCTAGAAATCCAACTTCAATGAATTTTCTGTAACTGCTGACTCAAGAGAAAATACTTTAAAATGGACAACCACTATTATTATTGTTTTACAAGAAGAAAAAAGTTTGATTAAAAAGGGGGGCTGGTGAGAAGCAGGCGATTAGTTTGAATTGGATATAATTTTAAAAACCTGTCAGAAAATAAAGCTTATAAACCTTTGTCCTTATATACATGCCAGATACCAATTTATTGCCTACCAACTCCAAACCTGCCCTTCTTTTTTGTCTACTCTGTAATAATGCAACTGGACTGGTTGGTAAACACTGGTGTCTGCCAGATGGCACGATATTAAGCTTTGTCAGTAGAGGGCACTGGAGGGACACTGGATGAGGAAGGAGTTTCTCTCACAGGTTTCGGTGCTCTCCTCAGGCTTGACTCCTGCAGCAAACATGACTTTCCCTTGGGGAAGAGTGCCTTCAGGCAGTTTGCAGCCCAATGTCACTACTTGTACTTTTCATAAAAGGCTTCTCTTGGCATCTCCTGGGAAAGCGTCATAGCAAGTACTATAGGCCTGGAACCTTCCATGAGCCACTTTTTCTGTATCCTGAGCCATGGCACCTCCCTGGGGCCAGCCTCTCCTGCACCCCAAAGAATGGTTTCTGGGTAGGGCTGTTGGCAAGACACCTCCCATGGGCAGTGTCCCCTGGCACTCTCTCAGGGCAGCTCTGCAGCTTCAGAGGGACTTTTCCACTATCCAGTAAGCCAGGAAGCCTGAAGCTCAGCCTTGGGGATATACCCCTGTCTATTGATACATTTTTCTTCTTTCCCCAGATGTTCTGTTTCAGCCTGAGGGATAGTGTCTGCTATTCCCATATTCTCTAGATTTTTCTCTTAACTGTTTATGGGCCAGTCTCCCATTACTCCAACATCCCTTATCACTAATAATTCTTTATATTAAATTTTCCCTATTCGAGTTTGTGTCTTCTGATTACAATCTAACTAGTCATATGTATTTTGTATATGGAAGCCTGAAATTCTAGAAGATTCTACAAAGGAAGAGAAAGAAGAATGATGTGATGTGCCACAGCATAGGTGTTATAGTGGTTAGCACAGCTGCTTTCTAAGAACTAACGAAACTGTAATAGAAGAGTATGAACAGGGGATAAAGAACAACCCTAAAACTGAAAAGACTGAATGTGAATGGGAGTCCATGAATGGTATCAAATCAATCTGGCAGAAACCATCAGAGGAAGCAGATGAAGTAAAACACCAGACACAAAAGATCACATGTTGTAATGTAAGAGGGTGGTCCTCAGGAAAAGGGGAGTATTCCAGGTTCCCTGCCCTACCCAAGGGAGGGTGGAGCTGAGCAGGAGAGATAAGAAGCTGGAGAAGGAGAGAAAAAAAAAAAAAGGAAGGAAGCAGGATGGAGAGCCAGAAGAGGCACGAGATGCAGAGAGACATGTAAAGAAGTTGCATTGGCCTAGACTGACTGAGACAGATGTGGGTGAGAGACCCATGGGGAGCTTAACAATGGCAATGTTGATCTTGATTTTGATTTTGCTCTTTTCCTCACAGACTTGTCTGACTGTTTCTAACCTTTCCTATGGGTCCCTGCCGAAAGGTGTTTTAGACTCATGGCAGGCTTTTGGGCCTTGCTTTGGACTAATCCCATTTGGGTGGACTTTTGCCCACGAGATGATGGGTAACTTTGGGTGTTCAGTTTAGAAACTATATTCTTTGTCTTTTCTGTATTATCACACTAATTGTATTAAAGTTTCTTTTCCACTTAAGGTCTTATATGTTTTGTCCTGATGTGGCAGATGGCAGAACTTATTTTGAGTGGGCAGGTTTGGAGGCTCTGGGGGTGCCCCTCTCCCTGCCCTGTAAAAGTAAGATTCCATTTATACAAAATGTCCAGAAAAGGCAAATCTCCGAAGACAGAGGATTAGCCGCAAACTAGGGTTTGAGATAGGAACGCATATATATATATATTTTTTAAAGATTTATTTATTTAAGCTGGGGTACAGGCCAGAGGCATGGAGTGGCGAGAAGGCTCACCAGAGACAGAGTGGGGAGCAGAACAGGCAGATCAGAAATACACTGCTGAGGGGAGCAGCGGGCGAGGCAGGAGAGGTCTGCCACGCCATGTGGGAATCTCCCCGGCTGGGCGTCGAACTTGCATCACCGCTGCCCACAGCTCCAGAGCGCAGCGCTTAACCACTGCGCCACCAGGGAGGCCCAGAGATAGGAACACATATTAATTGTAAATGAGCATAAGGGCTCTTACTGGAGTGATGAAAATGTTCTAAAATTAGATTATGGTAATGACTGTACAACTTAGTAAATTTACTAAAAATGACTGAATTGTAAACTACAGAGGGTGAATTTTGATGTTATGTCTCAATAAAATTGTTTGAAAAAATAAACATGCTGACTAATACAAAGCTTTCTATGAATAAGGTTTCTATGATCACATGGTTTATATCCCCTTTATTGTCAGAAGGAAGTAACTTTCAAATGTATTTCCTTTATACACACTTCTGCTATCAATACATAGGTCTACTGGATGAGTCAGGATCTAAGATATGCATATACATAAATATAAATGTTATATTTATATTAAGCAGAATGTTATAGTATGCACAGTTTTTATCAAGTTCATAATATAATGCTTAAGTACTTTAATTTTCCTAAGAGTGTTATGGATTATGATAACTTCCTCTGATAATATCCCAAGAGACTTTTAAATGTCATAATCATTTAAGACATCAAAAAGAAATGTGTCTGTAAATCTTTGGATGTGATCAGGAAGACTGCTAATGAGAAGTTTCAGAAAGAATTTAGTAACAGTAATAAATGTGATTAAGACCAAAAAGAGGTGATAAAAAACCAGAAAGCAATGTACAGAAAGTAGTTGAGAAAGGTGAATTATCAATTATACTTTCATAACTGAGATTCTGTGTATGGCAGGAAGGTAAAACAAGCCACTAACCTTTTGAGAAATGTTCTGGTTGCTTGTCCCCATAATCATAATGTGTTGGGATAAAGTAATTTTTTAGTTGAAAGTGTTTCATATTCTTGTGCAAAACCTACCATATGTATTTTAAACGCTTTAAAGCTCTCAAATGGGGGAGAATGATGCTAGGAAGCCCAAATAAAAGTACGTGTTATGATTAAAGCAGATTGAATATGTTCTGTTGGAGAAGTCAGTCAATAAAGCAACAAAGGACTGTGGTGGTAAGTAAGTTAGAAGTCAGTTAAAAAGTGACTTTGGATAATTGCTTCCCAAGCAGGGGGAGGACTATTTAAGAATAAATTACAACTGGGCAGGAGTAGAGAAAAAGGCACCTAAATTATGTTCATTTCTCTAAATCTTTAAGACAATTGAGATTTTAGTGGCTGACAATAGTAACAGTTAAATTTACCTATTTAATAAAAAGCTTGGAGTCTAGTTGTTGTTTGTGTATTTTCAAGTCACTTGGAGTAGGAACCTGCTACTTTCTTTTAACCCACTTATAGAAAGCTTATTTGTCTGGATCATAAAGCAACTACTAAGGTCAAACACTTGTAGCAATAAATCCTAGTTGTATACAAAGTACCTAGAAGAGACAGCTTTCTGAAAGTTGGCTCTGCAAATTTAAAACTCTAAAGAGACACTAACAGTCACACCATTGCTGTCTGGATGAGTAGCAGTAACTTAGCTACAGGTTTTAGCTAAAACTTCTTCAACTGACCATTCCTTTCTAAACTGTCCACCAATTCCATCAGCCACGATGACCACTTAATCTATAATTATTACTGTAGAAAAGTATCAACAGGGACGATCGCAGTGAGAACGACTGCTGGGGTCACATGAGGAAGAAGAACATGAGTATCTGAATTGTTCCTGGCTGGTTTCTGTTCAGTTCCTCCCACTTTAACCCTTTAGTTCTTATAACTCTGACAGGTGTCATATGATAAAGTATATACAAAAGCTGGTGAAAACATTCACACACATGCATGTACGAGCACACCCATACTTCCAACAGGCTACCTGAAAACATGGAGGCCATTGACACTGAGAGTCCACTCATTGACATGTGAGTCAGGTTAGATCCTTCGCTACCATCTGCGTAATAATGATTATAAAAGGGGGCTCTTTAGTATTCAGACAGGAAGTAAATTGATAAGAACGACAATTCTATACCATACGCTTCTGGAATCATGAGTTGACTTTTGCTCCAAAAGATGAAACAGCTTTTAGGAATAATGTCCACAAGCAGCTATTCCCTACAGCTTGCAAGATAGTTACTGCTGCTTCCCCAAGCCAGCCCAACCTGAAACACTTCCTAAAGCCTCCCCTTTTTCTCAACCAGGGGAGACTTGGTCCTCTTGCATATATTTGACAATTTCTGAAGAGTTTTTTTTTTTTTTTCATAATTGGGGAGGAGGGTTAATTGCTACTGGTACCTAGTGGGGAGAGGCCAGGCATGATGCTAAACATTCTACAATGTACAAGACAGTCTGGCACAGTAATGAATTATCTAGCTTTGAAGTTGAGAAACTGCCTTAAGATCTTTTTCTTTAAGGATTTCTGTTCTGAACTGACTAGAGTTAGCTAATTGAACATCTCCTCAGAGTTCATACTGTATTAATGGCTTCCAATACAAGTGTACCTTGTGCCACCCCCAGGCAGGCTATTTAGAATGTGACTCCTCCCAAACTAATCAACTGCCCCAGGTTCCTTGCTTTGTTGCAAGAAACAGACTTAGTGTTAAAAAGAAACAATAGGCCCAATGGAATCCCTTATGCTAAGCTCCCCAAGACTAAATAGCTAGTCTAATTGCAGTTTCAACTTCAATTAGAAGTTGAAGTGGAGTTTCAAACCAATCAGTCTGGAATTTTCCTGATCAACATTAGTAAAGTTATCTTCCTAATAAAACCACAGGCTTCCCAGGACTAAAGGGGAGGTAATCTTGCTTGAAATAATCCTTTCTTTTCCTTTGCTAATATAATAACCTCTTGTACTGCCCCATTTTTGACAGTGAAAACCTTCAATTTTGTACAGTTCCTTGAGTGTTCCTTTCTACGAGCTACATGGAATTCTGCTTGAATCATGTATGATTTAATAAAAAAGTCAATTAGATTTTCAAATTTATAGGAATGAATTTTGTGTTTTAACAGTAGTCAAGTAGAGCTCCACAACCGGTGAAGGAGCGTGTTGTGAGTTTACCTCTGTCATTGTGATTCCTATGGGGAATGGTGGGAGGCCCTGAATTTGTAGTTGGATAGTGAGGTGTGCAAGTACTCTGGTGACCACATTCGTGGCTGGCATTTGAAGCAGGGGCAGTCTAGTAGGATTGAGCTCTTACTGTGTGTGGACTGTGGCAACTCCGGGAGTTATGTCAGAATTGATTTGTAGGATACTCAGTTGGTACCACATAATTAGAGAACTATTGTTGGAAAACTACATACAAACAAAGAAAAAATGGATTTTAAGTGATTATTTTTGTTATGAATAGAAATCAGATACATTAGGAACACAAAAGAAAAACTTCCTAGTGACATGAAAAATTATACAAAAATTGTATTTCTGATTGGGGAAGAAACCCAGCTTATCACAGCTGGAGGTCTGTGTACCTGAACGGATTCTCTAGATTGGTATAAATAGGAACTCAAAACCTCATGCAGTAAAAGTTATCATAAAATAAATATCATCATGTTATAATGGAGGATTATAGATACCGTTCACCTCTGAAAGAAAATTACTCTTGGTTTCATCCATGGGGGAAAAGCTTATATCTATGTCTTTTTGTTTATTCATTTGTTTGTTGTATTGATCAGAGCTATAACATATGGTTTCTTTAATTCATTAATAACAGGGTTAATTAGATTTTAACAAACAGCCTTCCCAGATTAGAACCCCATGGGGGCATTTCATTGCCATACAGGTACTCTCAATAACAACAGGAATATGATTTTGCAAAGGAAGTTAGCACTTCGTAAACTTATACCACTTGTCTACTTGGTAAACTTGATTGTCCCCCTTCTTTTGCTTTTGTTTCCCCAATAACTCTTTCTGTCCTTTTCTCTTAGGGTTATAAAAAAAAACTTCTTTTTGGAGCAATTTTAGTTCTATTATGGAACATAAGAGAAGAGAATTCTAATTTCACATGGGTATGGGCCAGCCCTAGACTACTAGCAGAATGAATGAGAGTGAGAATCTAAGAGAAAGGAGCAATTGAAGAAGCATTTGGGTGACTAACAGTCCATTCCACTTCAAACTCTTCCTTTCAGTGACCTTTTCTGCTTAAGATTTAAAGGGGCTTTGTTTTTTGCAAGATATACTATGCCTTACAATAGGTAACAGCATCCTATAATGGAGCATGTTAAAGATTCCCAATTGAAGGGAAGGTTTTCAGCCTGATTCCAAATCGAAAGGAACAGGTAGTGAAAGCTCCGTGAAATAAACTGTCACTCCTTACCTTGGATTTCAAATTCATCAATCTCATCAGCAGAGCCTGAGTCAGAGAACTGGGCTGAGTCACGTGAACTGAACTGGGAGCTACTGGAAGTGACCCGAAAACCTGTTATTTAAGAAAAAAAAAAAAAAAGTAATAAACAGCACAGAAAGGTTTACTACTCCTAGGACCAAAAAAAAAAAAAAAAAAAAGGGCCCAGTATGACTTCAAAAAAGAAGTATATAGAACTCTGGCTGGGAGGGAGGCTGGACAAATGGGAACTAGCTCTTCTTGTTAGTTGGCCCCATTTTATTTATGAAATTTAGAATGTTTCATGTAAATAGAATGTTTTATGTACTACTATCTGGGACCAGCAGTCTTTCCTTATATCAGAAACCTATTGTTTTGGAAGATATTTTGAGGTAGGAAATGGATATTACTCTAAGATGCTGGCCTGGTAGAAAAAAAATGATTGTAGAAATTTCTTTGGCAGCAAAGGAACCCTTGACTCTTGACTTGATTATAACATCTCAAATTAAGACCAAAAAAAGAGAAGCCCCTGAGGAAGCAAGTTATATCCTAAAACCTGCAAAAGCAGAACAGAGGAACTGACAGCCGTACTTACTTCCATGCTCCGTCTCCTGGTACACTGGGAGCAGATTCTTAGTTCGAATCTGCTGGCGACGAAGGCGGATCTTCTGCTTTAGTTCCTGGATCTCTCTATCACTGTCTTCCCCTTCTTCTTCCCCTTCTTCTAGGCACTGGTTCATCATGTTGCACTTCATTAGCTCAATGGCAGCAATCAAAGACTCTGAGATGCTGAAATGGGCATTCTCCTATAGGAAAGAGAGTATCAAAGAAGTTGTTAATGGGCTAAAAGTACAGGATGTCTCACTGATTTCGGTAGTCCCCCCTTATCCCTGGGAGATACAGTCCAAGATGCCTGAAACCTTGCACAGTACCCAACCTATAAAACACTATGTTTTTTCCCATATAGACATAACTATAATAAAATTTAATTTATAAACTATATACAGTAAAAAATTAACAATCATAAAAAAGAACAATATACTGTAAGAATTATGTGTATATGTCTCTCATCTCTCTCTCAAAATATCTTATTGTACATATTATTTTTCAGAACAAATTGACTGAAACCAGTCAATAAGAGGGAACTATTAATGTATAATGTTGAAAATTAGAGTTTCTACAACTCTACTCAAATCACCCAAGGGGAAGTTACACTTCAACTATAAGGAAAGCTGGTGGCCAGAAAAACTGTTCCAGATTCTCTTTGCTCTCACACTTGGCCATTCATGGCCTAGTTTGTACATAAAAACATAACAGAGATATAGTCCAGGATTTCGTATCAGAGTCTTCTAAAGTCACATACCTGTATACAAAATATTAAGGCAAATGCAATGCTTCAAGATAAAGTGAGTTGTAAGGTATAAAATGCCAGGGGGATTATTCTTTGTACAAGCATTAGAACAAAATGTAGAAGTTAACTCTGGATACAGTTTTTACCTAAGGTTCAAGTCAAGGAAACAATCACCACACAGCTAAAAGTTAATGCTTCTCTGACCAGGTAGCCTCTAAGACAGAATCAGTAATATTTTTAGACACAGTGAAGAACAAATGCTCCCTGAAGAGTTCTCCAGAGATGACACTTGAGCTTATCTTGACTATGAACTGATTTTTACTGTAGTCTCTACCATGTCACTGCCATGTACCTAAAACCTCTTTAGAACAAGTGGCCCACAACCTCTCAGATCAGATCTCTCAACTCATGGACTCTTAGTAACCCCTTAGATTCCTCACCTTTTCCAGATCTGCACAGCTGCCAAAGTCTTGCTCAGACAAGTAGCTGATGAGAGACTGTCCTTCTGACGGTCTTCGGAACATCCCTTCCCCCGAGCACAGATACTGACCACCCTCTGTGGGAAAATGGAATGTGGATTTGAAAAGCAAATTTGTGTGACAGCCAAGTTTCTTTGCGAAGTCTGAGGATTTTACAACAAAAGATGCTCCCAACTCTTCCCAGGTAACGGAAGGGAGAGATGTTTACCTCCTAAAGGAATTTCTCTGAACCTCAGAGTCCCAGAGCACCAAGCCTTTCAGTTAGAGAACAGTGGAATAAATGGAGAGACATCCTTTTATCATCTAAATTTAAAGATGATATACTGGCCCTTCTATCCACAAAAAAAGAAACCAAAAAACCTGTAATGAAAGTCAGACAGGAAACCAATGGCTTCTGCCTATGGATGATTTCCATGTGGAGCTCATCTTCTGGTAATTAAGCCCAAACACTGAAGTCTCTTTTCTAGGTTCCTCTCACCCACTCAGAGAGCCATTCCATCTGGATCAACAGACATACATGGTGATAACACCCACAGCATAAGCGAGGGTGGGACCCGTAAGTTGAGAGGAACAGGAGAAATGGCAGGTCGGTGTGATTCTGCCACAGGGGTTGAACATGATGAAAGGGAGCGTGAGACTGTACAGCATGTACCCTCTAGAGCTGAGGTGAGCCACACATCTCAGAACTTAGCAGGCACAAGGGGAGAGCAGAGAAAAGACATAATTGCAGCCCTGACCTTCCTAGTACTCACTTACCATACTCCATGTACAGAGAGCTGGGTGTGCTGACTTCACTGCTTTGGCCAGAGTAGGGCAAGGGGTCTCTCAACTTCGACTTATCACTGCAGGATTCTAGTGTCAGTGACCACCAGGGAGTAAAAACACACATACGAGGTGAGCAACAGACACAGTCCCAAGTTTGGAGTTTCAACATTTAATTGCTCCCATTCCCAATGCCCCACGGGAGAGAGGTGGCACACCAGCAGGGGACAGTCTGAGAATGCAGGAACACATGGAGGAGAGGAGATGGGAAGTCTATATACCCTAAGGGGCAAAGAGAAATCATGACCCAGAGTGGGACAACACAGCAGTGAAACAGAAATCAAAGTGGATTCATGAACTGAGTTCTCTTCTATCTTCGTACCATAACCTTCCAAGCGTTTGAAGTTTTCTCTTCCAAGTGTCCTCTTGGCAAACCAATTTAGAAAACTATCCTCATATGTAAGACTGACACTTTTCTGATACCACGGTACTAGGTTTCCAACAAAACCGAACAGTTACACTCACCAAGAAAATTCTAGGACGTGGCCTCTCTTGAACCTAAACTATCAATTTGTCATACCTATTGAACATACATATTGAACACGCTTCTGAATTGACAGAACAACAACAAAAAAATGCAGCAATGTCCTTAAAGAAGCATCAAGGCAATGCTGAAGAAGTCAAAGATGATGGCCCAAAACCAAAGGCTCAGTCCCAGAGTCACAGTTCCAGCCTTACTGAAAAGGGAGGGAGAGGTTTCAAAAAAGGCTGGTGATGTAGGAAATGTCTGGGTAAGGGGAACAGTGAGACTTGGTATTGGAGAAACAGCAGCAGGCAGGGCTCAGCGGATATGAGAAGGGAAACAAAATTTCCACTGCCACAGAAGGAGCAGCAGCAGAAAAGCAGGTGGGCACCTGAGAAAGGAGCAGGATACTGCAGGAGAACGAGTAACTGAGCTGCATCCAACCCATTTCCCTGATTGATGGTACCGGCTTGTCTAAGGCTTCGCTCACAAAAAGTGCCACAGTGCTGTGAAAGAACTTTGTGTTCTTGGGCCCCAAAAGTCTTCTTGTGGTCCTGCCAGTGAGCTCTGCTCCACTACTGAACTGAAAACAAACCAGCAGTCACCATGACATCTTGGTAAGAAACCAAGATTTTGAGGGATTTTTGAGGTTCCCAAGTCAAACTCACTGTACAGCACGAACTCCATCACCAGCACCCTATTCCTTTACAACAGTGTTCCTGTCTTTGCTTCCTGAGCTCACTACTTCCTGATATTGCATTCAACTGAACAGCTCTAATAATTGTAATTTCACTTGAAATCTGTCTTCTTCTAATTCCTCAGCTCCTTTTGAACAATAATCTTCTAAACAATGGTCCTGTTGGCTTGTTCCTCTTGAAGCTTCTCTTTGCTAAGTTAACATACCCAGTAGCTTCAACCATTATCAGGAGGTCATGGTTTTCAATCTTTCCTCACCACTCTGTCCTGGAGAAACAGGTTATTGTTAAATCTCTAAGGATTATGGCACCCAGAATGGATCACAATATTAACGTTGAACACCACCATGAAAACGAAGGAAACAGACACTAGAAATAGTCACTAGAAAATCCTGTGCAATGGCTGGCATGAGGATGGAGGGACTTATAGGGAAGGAAGATGGATGAAAGAAAAAGGAAATAGGACTCTGGGCAAGGCAAAACACAAAACAAAACATGCACCCACATTCAAGTCCACAGAAAAGGGAAATACACATTCTGGTGCTAATTCAAAGAAAATAAAGTAATCCACAGTAAGTACTCAGTTATAGGAAAAATTCTGCACACTGATTTATCATGATGCCTTAGATAAATATAGGGCCGCAGTTTCACTTTTGATAAGTCTTGACTCTGCCTCCCAGAAGTTATTGGGAAACTGAGTAAGACATTTGGAAGTTGTATACAGAAAACATATCATATAAAATACTGTGTCATTTTATAGAAACTTCCAAGGATCACAATGGGCCCAAACTATACTTAATTTGACACCAGAATGGAAAATGAGGTTCTGAACAAAGAAAGATGGTCACAGAAGCAAAGGAGGAGGAGGTGGTAGCAGAGAGAAAGGAGGACTGGCTCCCAAACCTGCAATGGGATCTTCAACTATAATGGTGATATTCCTAGGGCCTCCTGTAGGTAGACACACAGGTGCAGAGCAGAGTCCAGAGAAGAAACGAGAAGAGAGTAAAAAAAAAAAAAGTGTTCTTTTATCTAGTGGGGGTGGAGACTTAACTCCTGTGAGGGAACAGTCGTGTTGAAGGAAAGATGACTCATATGTGAAGCTACACATGATCTATACTCCTTTCTGCTTAGGTTTTCTCTGAATCTCTTTTCCAGTGCAGATTACCATGATTTCTGGAATCCATACGGATTCAAGAACTGAGGCACGGAGTTTTACATGCTCTAATGTCAGTGGCCTGGAATTTAGTAAACACCAGCTCAGCAGCAGGAGATGTGGAGTGTTTAACTCAAGCACTCTTCACACCTAAGGAAGCTTGTGAGAAGAAAGACTTTGATTTGGTGATCTCCCCCCACCCCCCCACCGCCCCTAAAGAGTTCCAATAAGCCAAACCACATTCTTTCAGGGAAAAGAAACAAAAGTTATTATTCAAATGCTTCAGATGAGGGCCATAGCCCTCACCTTTCTGATAATTACAAAGAGAAATCAATGGCAGCTCCAAGGCTAATGGAAGCCTTTTTTGTTTTTTTTAAAATTTCTATTTCTGTGACTTTGCCATTCAGACTGGCTTTGGGCACAGAGGTATACATTGTACTTCCTGTTTCTGGAGATTCTCCTACAAACAAAACCCAAGCCGAAGTCTGCTGGACACCAACAACCCAGGGTCTATGATGACAGGAAGACGGAAAAAGAAAGAGACCTGCCTTCCCCGTGCCTAGAGTGCTCTCTGCTAGCAACTGCTGTTTCTGTGAAGGAGGTCTCAGTGGCCAGGGCCTTCTGACCTGACTGCCTCTCAGCCTGGATTACAGAGGCAGCAGTTATCACCCACCAGAGTCTATTAGGTCGCATCACCCCGCACTCACTCTGTCCCTAGCTTTAATGAGGAAATCCCACTATCAGTTTGTCATTCTCATACTGGTATACTCTGACCAGATTTCTCCAGTATCACAGGAAGGGGAAGAATTTAATGGGATTATTTTTAAAGCTTATTAGTACTTCCCCTCTGTTAGAGCAATAGTTAAAGCTTGAATTGAGATGAGTGACACCATCCTCTGATGCTGAGGAACTAGTGAAAGCAACAGCTGCTCAGCAATGAATGAAGGAATAAAAATAAATATTCTCAGAGATTTCTTGGGTATCCATATTACATTACCAACTTCTCTCTCAGAAGCTCAACATCCACCAAGTCATCAGAAATACAACATCTCCTTCTGCCATTTGAAAATCCTTAAGAACAAACCCTCCCTCTACCCTAAATTCAGGAGGACACTAGGGATTGCTGATTATCATTACCTGGGGTTCCTCTAGTGGTAATGTTGGTATCTGAATGAGAGCGAGTATGGCTCTTTTTTGTTCCACTGGCGACAGTGAGTATCTGTCCCTCTGAGAAGCTAGACCTGCGTAGCACACCGGACAGCTGGTTTTGCCCACCTCCCTCAGGATCCCCTAAGGAAGAAGCAGCTGAATCTGGCTTCTGGGAGCTGCTGGAGGAGAATAAATTGGAGCTGCTGCTCTCGGCATTGCTGCTGTGACTCTGACAGCTGGCAGTACGGCCTCGGGGGTCCACGTTGCCAATGGCCAAGTACTCAGGTCCCTCACTCCCATCACTTGGGGAATCATTCTGGCTGCTGACCCACGATGCTTCTATGGGGCTGGTCAGAGTGCTGGAGCTCATATCATTTGGGGTTGAGGAGGAATCTGTGGCTAATGAGGAGCCTGGAAGCAGAGGAGTTTGGATGGTTTGATCCTCTGCTGGTGAGATGTGCCCTCTGCTTTCTTGAGGTTTCTGGGGAGGGTCAGAGATTGAAAAGGAAGTAGATCTTCTTTCTAGAATATAAAAGAAAGGGAAGGGAAAGGTGAGTTAGAATCCTTTGATATACGTGAAAGATTTCTCCACAAATAAGACCACAATATCGGTCATTGGTGCCCAGGACATGCGGTGTGACCTCAAAATAGGTATATCATTTGAGGTAAGGAAAAAACTATTTAGAAGTAGGTAGGCCAAGAGTATAGACTCTGGAGACAGTATTTTCGTTGCTTATTAGTATGCACTTCTCATCTGTAAAATGAAATGTAATAATAACACCTATCTCACAGGCCTCTTTTTTTTAAAGATTGATTTATTTATGCATACAAGAACTGGGGTGTAGGCCAGAGGTGTGGGGTGGTGAGAGGATTCACCAGAGACAGAGTGGGGAGCAGAACAGGCAGACTGACTAAAACACACTGGTGAGAGGAGCAATGGGCGAGGCAGCAGACGTCCTCTGCACCACGTGGGAATCTCCCTGGCCAGGGGTCAAACTCATGCTGCAGTGGCTGCAAATAGCTTCATAGGCTAAGACCTAACTCGCTGCGCCACCAGGGAGGCCCCTCTCACAGGCTTATTTTGAAGGTCAAATGAGATAATACATGTAAATTGATTACAACGTGGCACATGGTTGGCACTCAATAAATGTTAGCAATTATTACTGAAATGTCTTCTTGGCAATGTGGATTAGAAACCAGGAGAATCTAAAATCATCTCTTTTCTCTGTTACTTTAATGATCCTACTGAAATATCTCAGGCTAGTTGCTATACAACTTTTGAAGATGTCCATTATTAAGACATGAATTTTCAAACTGCACCAACCCAAGGCTCTACTATACCCAGCCTGAGAGTAGCCACAAAGTCCTCTACTTTCCAGGACTGGGGATACATACAATGACTACCCCTCCTTGTCCCCATACCTGAGTCATGATTGGGTACAGTCTGGTGGAGGCTCGAGAAGGACCCAAAGTAGGAATGCTGAGTGTAACTGGTTGGAGGGGTATATGTCGAACCAGGCAGAGCGGTCAGACTCTGGCTCTTTGTCACCAGCAGCGAGCTCTCATGTTTTCCGGCAAACTACAAAAAAAAAAAAAAGGGTCCAAATCAAGGAGAGAGGCCCTTAGAAGAGGGCCACTTGGCTAAACAGAAACACTGGCAGAAGCTGGCCTTTTCCAATAGGCTTGGACTGCAGTCAGAGCTTATAGACACAGAGTAGAAAGTATAACGATCTTCTATTACAGCATACAACTTTGCAACCTCAGTATCCCACTATATACTCAGTTTCTACCGCTGGAATTCTACGTGATAAACCAAGAGTGCTTTTTCATGGAAGTAGTATAACAAAGAACTTAAGACTATGCGCTTGACTTAGGAGGGTTCAAATCCAAGCCCTATCACTTACAAGCTATTTGGTCCAAACTTTTGACTAAGTGATTTAACTGCTCTGTCCCTCAGTGGCCTCTTTTATAAAGTGAGATTCATGTCTACCTTATACAGCTGAAAGAGTAAAATGAGAAGATATATGTATTGTGCATGGTACCACGCCTGGCATGCAAAAAGTATGCCATGTTAACCATGACTCAGATTCAAAAACAGGAGAGCTATGGAATCACTACCCCCTTCAAGTAATACTAGTCTAACTGCGGCACTAATTTTCATCATGAGGTGAATAAACATCAAGTAACAATCTTTTCCCTCTTTTACCTCAAGGAATGCATACTAGGTCTGATGCTAGAAATCCTACTCCCAATTCAAAATTACACCCACCACCCCCTCCCACCTTTTTCCCCAGCTCTTTGTCAAGCCTCCCCTTAAGGAGGTGATTAGTCAGACTCAAAAAAAAGTTTTAAAACTATAGACACTAACCTCTTCAAACAGACTTAAGCTAAGACTTTGTACTCTAATAGGTATTTACCCAGTACCTTCCTTTCTCCCCAAGTTTTTTATTTGTTTTTTGAAAGCCTTTCAGAAAACTTTCCAGGAAGTTGTAGTATGGTCCAGGGGCCTAACATAGACACAATTAATTCCTTGCCCCCTTTACCATAGATGCATCTAACTGAGCCAGGAGGCGGGGGTTGTTCTGTTCCACTGCTTCCAGGCATTGGAGCATGGCCGTGACGTGAGCGTCGCTTAGCAGGAAAGCAGTATCTGGGGAAAGAAAAGTTACCACTGTGATGGAGCCCAACAAGGAGATCTTTAGCTTCTCTCTATGGCCCTGGGAGAAGTTCAGAGAAGGAGAAAGGAAAAAGGTAAAAATGACTAGAGAAGAATCATGCCACTGGGAAGAGAAGAGGAATCAAGAGTAAATAAAGTACAGGAGAAGCCAATAATGTGCAATGTAGAGAAAGACCACAGCAAGAGGCTTCAAAATCAGAAAGACTAAGATTTGAATCCTGGTTCTGGGTGACTTTGACCAAGTCATTTAACTTCCTTGAACTCTGCTTCCCTAATTGGAAAACAGGAATACTAATACCTAATTCTCAGGGTGCTTATAAAGAGCATATGTATAAAAAGTATAGGGCTCCCTTGCCCCTCCCTGGCCTGGTTCCACAGGCCTGGGAGTCCCACTCTATTTCTGTTTCTTTTCTCTCTAATAAACTTTTTTCTTTCCCCTCCCCTCCAAAAAAAGTATAAAAGAGTAATTGACATATAGGAAATGCTTAGTAAACAGTAGGTATTCTTACTGGTTTATATATATGGAAGTAGGGCAATGCTTACATAGTTTGTGTTTTACATGGGAAGTAAAAGAAGAATGAATACGTGCTTCTAATTAGAATCTTTATGACCTCAAAAGAAAGTATGAGGCACTAATGAATCTATAAAGGAAGAATAAAGTGGAAGAGAATGAGGAGTATTATCAACCATCCTAGCTAAGTGACTTCTACCTACCTGTGTAGAATTTTCTGATATATTGTCTGTCACCAAGCAGAGGTCGGAGTTGGGCTGAAAGACAGTGGCACTGCAAGCTATGCTGCAGCCACAAATCTGCAACAGCACGCTCACTCACGCCATCAGGGCTGCTCTGGCCATTCTCATGCAAGTTGATGAACTGGAATACAAGGAGACATGAGTCAAAACACGTATGTCCTCGTAAATACATAAATTTGAGACCTAAAGATCCTACTTATTTCAGAAAAAAACTAAGACAATAAGAGGAGGCAATCAGAAAAGTATTTCTCCTCCAGCTAGCATCTAGAGGCTACTGAGAAGGAGAAGGAAGCAAAGGATTGCTGGCTCTGCTGCTAGAGTGGGCCAGAGGAATTAAGCAGTTAAGAGCAGGTATGCAGCTCCAGGAGAGGATATTTGCTATTGCATCTCTTTCTTTATTTTTTTTTTAGATTTATTTATTTATGCATACAAGCTGGGGTACAGGCCAGAGGTGTGGGGCGGGGAGAGAGTTCACCAGAGACAGAGTGGGGGGCAGAACAGACAGATCGACGGAAATACACTGCTGAGGGGAGCAGCGGGCGAGGCAGGAGAGGTCTGCCGCGCCATGTGGAAATCTCTCTGGCAGGGCTTTGAACTCTCGTCCTTGCTGCCAACAGCTCCACAGCACAGCACTTAACCGCTGCGCCACTGCCACCAGGGGGGGCCTGCACCTCTCTCTTTATGTTCTAATTCCAAAGAGGCGTCTATTCATAGGGATGATGAACTTGATCTCTTGACTTCTCTCACAGACCTCTATTTCAGGTGGCTTCCAGAAAAGAATACAGCAAAAACCTGGGAGAAAAGATCTAGGAAAAATACAACCAAGAGAAACCATCTGACACTTCTTTATCGCTCTAAGCACAGTATTCTTTATTTGGAACCTCCTTCTACTGGCTGTTTTTAAAAGTAAGGCCTCATATCCAGGGATATTGCAAAAAATGTATGGATGGCAATTTCAGGAGCTTCTAAGAGGAAATGATCACAGCAATATAAGGAAAGTAGAGGAGTAGGTGGGGAAAATAAATTGAGAAAAACAAAAAAAAATTACTTGAAATCATTGTGTAAGAGGGTGGTCCTCAGGAAAGGGCAGAACCTATATAGAATCGGTAGGCTTGGGGGTTCTGGGGTGCCCCTCTCCCTGCCCTGTAACAATTGCATTCCAGTCTTTTCTTATTAAAAGGCCATTCTTGTGATTTGGTTCCCTGACCATTTAAAAACAAATTAACTTTCCTGACATCACTTCAGCAATGAATCTGGCATTAGGTGCGGTATACAGCAAACAAAACTAATCATATATCAAGTATTGAAGATAGATGGTATGTGTTTGAGGGTTCATTACACCATTCTCTTTAATTTTGCTTGTACTTGAAATTTCCCATAATAAAGAAATAAATAGAAACAAATATTTGGCAGTGCTTATTTTGGAACCAGATGTGTAATTTTAGCTAAGTCATCTAATCTCCTTGAGCAAATGTTTCCCTGATTGGACATCAGGGGTACTGTGCTGAGCTGAGAGGACAGGAAAGCAGAATGCCACAGTGGTAGTCAAAGCTTTTAGGAGCACTGGCCTCCAGAAACCTTACTCTTCTTTCTAACTGGTATATCTTCTTCCTGAACAGTTATCAGGATATCAGTTCCACTTCCCCCAATGCCCTGGATTTTGAAAAGCTTTATTCTGATGCTATATATGCAGATCTGAAAATAACAAAACTTTTTCATACTTTCCCCAGAGGAGAGTAAGTGACCTGGAACAATGGCTTAAAAAGATACATCTTTAAAGCAAACAGTCCTCACTTCCAAACCAGTCCTACAGGGATAATTTCCTATCTTCAGTTAACAAGACACTTGAGGGCCTCCCTGGTGGTGCAACAGTTAAGCGCAGCATTATGAAGCTATCTAGAGCCACTGCAGCAGGAGTTCAATACCAGGTCAGGGCGATTCCCACATGGCGCAGCAGATCTCTCCTGCCTCGCCCACTGCTCCCCTCAGCAGTGTACTTCAGTCGATCTGCCTGTTCTGCTCCCCACTCTGTCTCTGGTGAATCCTCTTACCACTCCACACCTCTGGCCTGCACCCCAACTTGTATGCATATATAAATAAATCTTTAAAAACAGAGGAAAACAACAAGAGACTTGACACACACTATCCTTTTACCCTAGGACACTCTTTTACAGAGAACATCAACAACAAAGCCTATGGTTACCTTCACTTCTTACCTTTTCCACATGAAGGGCTGAATGGGGACTGAGCCAGCGAATGTCTTTCACAAACTGCCAGTAGTCGGCCTGGCGGCAACATACCTGCTACAAGAAAACATAGGTGAACAAATCACTACCATTTTTAATTGGGTCTAGTTCCAGTTTTGACATTCAAAGAGAGGAAAAAACACAGAATCTTCCTTGCCTCAACAGGTTCTCAGCAGCAATCAAAGGAATACATACACACATCCCTTTAAAGGATATGTTTAAAATTATTTTAATCATCAATTTGAACAGGAAACACATACATATGATAAAGAAGATTATACAGTGGAAATAACCTATTTTTTACCCCTGTCTCTCTACCATTCAGTTTCCTAGTAGGCAATTCTTAAAACTGATCAAGAGTTATTTGCTGAAAGTCAGAGACAGATGTTTTCAGTTCTTACTGCAAGCAAAATCAGGTTGGTAAAGATCTGTTTTTCCCATGTTATCCAAGTCAGTAAAGAGCTGTATTTAGAGTCAAAGAAATGCTTCGTTCTAGATTAAATAGACTCAGACTGGAAAAGGCTTAAACATAGCAGCAAAATGTTTCTATCATGAAAATTTAATTCTTAATTTTTGAGAATCCTTACTGAGACTTGTAGGCCCAGGTTAAAACTGAAATCTAAGTAGTTAAAAATACAGAACTAGCATAAGTATTGAGACAGATTAATCAAGGGACAAAATAAACAGCCTAGAAAGAGGTTTTAAAATAAATCATAACTTGATAAATGATCCAAGAAGCACCTGAAAAGTCAATGGGCCTCTCACCTAGACTGCGAAGGTAGAAGGGAGAATTAGAAGAATTAGAAGCATCAGATGGGGCCTCCCCAGTGGTGCAGCGGTTAGGCGCTGCACTGTGGAGCTGTGGGCAGCGGAGACGCAAGTTCAATGCCTGGTCGGGGAGATCACCACATGGCGTGGCAGACTTCTCCTGTCCTGCCAGCTGCTCCCCTCAGCAGTGTGTTTCTGTTGATATGCCTGTACTGCTCCCCACTCTGTCTCTGGTGAACCCTCTCGCCGCCCCATGGCTCTGTACCCCAGCTGGTATGCACAAGTAAATAAAAATCTTAAAAAAAAAAAAAAAAGAAATAGTTTGATCCTTAAAAAAAAAAAAAAAAAAGAAGTATCAGATGTACAGGTTCTCTTGCCAATTAGAATTATAAAGAGGGCCTCCCTGGTGGCGCAGCGGTTAAGCTCTGCGCTGTGGAGCTGTCAGCAGCAGCTATGCGAGTTCTACACCCAGCCGGGGAGAATCCCACATGGTGCTACGGACCTCTCCTGCCTCGCCCGCTGCTCCCCTCAGCAGTGTATTTCTGATCTGCCTGTTCTGCTCCCCACTCTGTCTCTGGTGAACCCTCTTGCCGCCCCACGCCTCTGGCCTGTACTCCAGCTTGTATGTATAAATAAATAAATCTTTAAAAAAAAAAAGAATCATAAAGACCTTTACTACTTGGCACAAATGAGGCAGAGTTTCTAGTCTCTGTGGCTTAGCAGATATTGAGTGGCTAGGAGTGGGCAGCAGTGAGATATCAACTCCAGCATGTCTCCTGGTTATGGCACATTAAAGTGAATAGCAACTAAACTTGGATTCCTTTCTTCAGACAAAATTTAAGGCTAACTCAGAAATGAAATAGGGAACATCATTACAGATCTCATGGACAAAACTCCACAAAAGACACATCTTATAAAGGACTATTACCTAAAATATATAAAGAACTCCTAAAATGCACAAAGGAAACAGTCTGATTTTTAAAAATGGACCTAAAACCTTGACAGATACCTCATTAAAGAAGATAGACAGATAGAAAATAATCACATGGAAAGATGTGCCACATCATATGACAAGGAGGGAAATGTAAATTATAACAACACAATACCACTATGTACCCACTAGACTGGCCAAAATCCAAAACAACAAGAACATCAAATGCTGGCAACAATGTAGATTAAAAGGGACTTTCATTCTTTGATGGGAATGCAAAAATGGTACAATTTACTTTATAAAAGACAATTTGGAAATTTCTTACAAAACTAGACATACTCTCACCATAAGACCCAACAATCACACTCCTTGGTATTACCCAAAGAAATGGAAACTTCATTCCACACAAAAACCTACACATGGATATTTGTATCAATTTTTTTTAAAGATTTATTTATTTTATGCATACAAAAGCCGGGGTATAGACCAGTGGTGTGAGGGATGAGAGGATTCACCAGAGACAGAGTGGGCAGCAGAACAGGCGGTCTGACTGAAGTACACTGCTGAGGGGAGCAGCGGATGAGACAGGAGAGGTCTGCTGAGCCATGCAGGTCAGTTCCCTGGCCGGGGATCAAACTTGTGCTGCAGTGGCTGCTGATAGCTTCATGGTGCTGAGACTTAACCCCTTGCACCACCAGGGAGGCCTATATTTGTATCAGTTTTATTCAAACTGCCAAAACTTGGAAGTAAACCAAGATGACCTTTAATACGTAAATGGATAAACAAGCTGTGGTACATGCAGACAATGGAATATTATTCAGCACTAAAGAAAAAAATAGGAGCTGTCAAGCCATAAAAATTACCTGGATCTAGAAAAAAAAAAGTTTCTCTTCTGGTTTACAGAAAAAAAATATCTGGAGAAGTCTTAAATGCATATACTAAAGTCAATCTCAAAAAGCTACATACCACATGATTCCAACTATGTAACTTTATAGAAAAGGCAAATTTATGAAAACAGTAAAAATGATAAGTGGTGGCCAAGGGTTAGGGCAGGAAGGATGAGTAGATGAAGCACAAAGGATTTTTAGGGCAGTAAAAATACCAATTATAATGGTAGGTAGGTGCATATCATTATATAATTGTTCAAACTATAGAATGTGTAAGACAAAGAGTGAATCCTAATGTGTTTTTAATATTACATGTATAAATGTACTCTGATTTATTTAATCAGTACTCTACTTAATATGTTCATGTTATTTGCTTTTTGTCCAATTTTGTTTTATTATAAAAAATGCTGAGGGCCTCGCTGGTGGTGCAACGGGTTAACCACAGCACTGTGAAGCTATCCAGAGCCACTGCAGCACAAGTTCAATCCCCCACCAGGGAGATTTCTACATGGCACAGCAGACCTCTCCTGCCTTGCCAGCTGCTCCCCTCAGCAGTGTACTTCAGTTGATCGGCCTGTTCTGCTCCCCATTCTGTCTCTGGTGAATCCTCTCACCACCCCACACCTCTGGTCTATACCCCAGCTTGTATGCATAAATAAATAAATCTTTTTTTAAAAAATGCTGAGTATTCATGCTTCCTTTTTTAATTTTATGGAAATTTAAAATTTCAGACTATTCCCTTTTGATTTACACTTGTACTTTTATACACTGAAATTTTTTGTCCATTTTAAAATCCAATATCCTTATTTTTTCCCCTGATAGATTTTTAGTTTGTTTTTTCTTTCATATTTAATTCTTCAATCCAACTGGAATTTATTTTAAAATATGGTTTGTGGAGAATGCTTAAATTGATCTACTTCTAACTATCTAATTTTCCCAACAGTGATTGCTGAATGATTACATCTTTTCCACTAATTTTTTTCAAGCAAAAAAGTAAATTATTTATTTTTTTTAAAGATTTATTTATTTATGAATACAAGCTGGGGTACAGACCAGAGATGTGGGGCAATGAGAGGGTTCACCAGAGACAGAGTGGGAAGCAGAACAGGCAGATCGACAGAAACACACTGCTGAGGGGAGCAGAGGGAGAGACAGGAGAAGTCTGCCACGCCATGTGGGAATCTCCCCAACCGCGGGTGGAACTCGCATCTCTGCTGCCCACAGCTCCACAGTGCAGCGCCTAACTGCTGCGCCACCGGGGAGGCCCAGTAATTTATTTTTAAAGGGCATAAGCCTAAAATTTTTTTAACAACTTTTATTTTTTAGAGAAGTTTTAGTTAGCAAAATTAAGCAGAAAGATCAGAGATTTTCTATAAACTCCCTAGAGTCTTCATCCCCTTCATTATCAGCATTCCCTACACAAGTGGTGCATTTGATACAAGTGATGAACCTTCTTTGAAAGATCATTATTATCTATAGTCCATAGTTTACTAAAAATCAGGTATTTCTGCAAAATGAAAACCATCATAAGAACTATCAAAAGACAAACTAGAAAAAAAATACTTGCAACTCACATTACAAAGAACTAATTTCCTTAATAAGTAAAGAATTCCTAAAAATTGGTAGGAAAAGACTAATAATCTAAAGAAAATGGGAAGGGAGAGCTAAAAAACAGTTCACAGGAAAAATATTTTTATGGCTCTTATAGATGTCTTTTATGATAAGAGAAATCTAACTTTTTATCTATCATATTGGTGATAAGTTTAGTAATACTCTATATTGGCAAGGATATTGAGAGTCAGATACCCTTATATACTGCTTGCAAGGTTCTAAATAGGTATAATTTCTTGGAAGACAGTTTAGCAAAAGCAAACCAAAACTGATAAGTATACAGCCTTTAGTGTAAGAATTGTACTTCTAGGAATATCCTAGGTCAATGGGCAAAATGGCCAATATACCAGGCTATTCACTGTAGCATTTCTACTAACAGCAAATGATTGGGAGCATTCTAAACATCCTTTACCAGAGGACTGGTTAAATAAATTATGGTACATAAATACAATAGAATATTATAAAATGACAGCTATAAAAAATAATGAAAACACTCTTGCATATAATGATTTGGAAAGAATTAAAAGATATGCCAAGTGGAAAAAATTAAGGTGCAGAATAGAGATTATAGCATTCTTTTATCTGTATGAAAATTCAGGAGTAGTATAGTAAAGAAAACTCTTCATAGTGCTTTCATAAGAAAATAATTCTCTGGAAGGAAACTAGTAAACAGTAGTTACTTATGGGTTCAAAAGGAAATAAGACATTTTACTACATATAGTCTTATACTTTTGAGGTTTTATTTAAACTAGATAAATGTAGTATCTATTTTAAAAATAAACATAAAGTTATAAAGTGATACAGACAGTACATTAAATATTTTTAAATACACGAGATGTATACAAAAAAAGAATGAAAGATTTACCAGAATGTTAAAGAGTGATAGTTATTACTTGATATTAAGATGACAGGTTATATTTAGTTTCTTCTAAATTCTTTTTGTTACCTTCCAAATTCTTAACAAATAAAAATGTTACTTATAGATTTAGAAAAGAAAAACACAGAGGTCTTACTTGCGATTGTTATTTTTCAACTGGACTATTTATAGTGCCAAGAAAGGATTTCTTCTTAGTGGTAGAAAAAGGGGAAATCCTCTCACTGCTCCTATTCAGCTGAGAAATCTCAGGAACTAAATGAATCCACATATCTAAGTGGCAGAAAAGAAGTTCATCATATATTTCTTGCCTTATGGAAGGACTACAAGGCAGCCCAGATGCAGGCTGCCAAAGAAAATGAGATCCCACTAAGAATATGGCTTTGATCTGATAGCTTTCCTAAGACCCTATATGATTTTTAAAAAATACAGTCCGCATTCTATAATATATCCTTCTTATGAAAGCACAGAAGAGATATGACCAGCATGAATAAGCCCTTCCCCCCTCTGCAAGGGCACAACACCCAGAATAGCTTCCTAATGACGCAACAGCCAGAAGCCTTTGAAAGCCTTAATCTTTAGGGAGGAAATGAAAAGGCAAAACAAGTCTTCGACACACAGAGTTTAATTTTTAGGATCTTATGAGGCAGAACACAGCAGCATTGAAACTAGTGTAGATCTTTTGGTTTTGAGTCTTCCCACCAGAGCCTATAATTACTAAATCTATCTGTGTATGACAGATCTGCCTGCTTTGCTCTGCTTTCACTTATTAACTCTACTATTGTTTTGTAGATTACCAAATGCATTAATATTTTTTATTCTGGTGACCAAGTGCTTTCACAGGTATCATCATCACTTAATAATTATAACAAGTATGTTAATATTACATTGCATTTACATAGCATCTTTCATTTGAGAATTTTTTTTTAAAGATTATTTATGCATACAAGAACTGGAGTATAGGCCAGAGGTGTGGGGTGATTAGAGGATTTACCAGAGACAGAGTAGGAGACAGAACAGGAGATATACTGAAGTACACTGCTGAGGGGAGCAGCAGGCGAGGCAGGAGAGGTCTGCTGTGCCATGTGGGTTAGCTCCTGGGCCAGGATTGAACTCATGCTGCAGTGGCTGGGGATAGCATCATGTGCTGAGACTTAACCCACTGTGCCACCAAGAAGGCCCTCATTTGAGAATTTCTTTGACTTTACTATTCCTCCTGACACATATTCTCTTGGCACGTATGGTAAAACTGTATTGTAACAGGGCTAAGTAATTACTCTAGATGATAAAGCAAAATTAGTAACACAGCCAAGAAAAGAACCCCTTTGCTATCAAGCAACAAGTACTTTTGCCACTGAATGGCAATACCACTAATCTGGTGGCTATTTTAGTCATCAGCCCGGAAAGTCTGTATTGAGTTTTTGTAAAATGTGTTGACATGACTCCCAGGTTTCTGGCTTGGGAGACTTAGCAGTTGGCAATGAAACAATTTAAAAATATCAGGAGGGCCTCCCTGGTGGCGCAGCGGTTGAGCGCTGCACTGTGGAGCTGTCGGCAGCGCGCAATGCGAGTTCGATGCCCAGCCGCGGAGAATCCCACATGGTGTGGCGGACTTCTCCTGCCTCACCCGCTGCTCCCCTCAGCAGTGTATTTCTGATCTGCCTGTTCTGCTCCCCGCTGTCTCTGGTGAACCCTCTTGCCGC
>PVIJ01005620.1:0-19664 GCA_004024925.1 Scalopus aquaticus
TTTTCATGTATCTGTTGGCCATTTGCTTTTCTTCTTTGGAGAAGTGCCTTTTGAGCTCTTCTGCCCATTTTTTGATTGGGTTATTGGCTTTTTTTTTGTTGAGTTGTGTGAGTTCTTTGTAAATTTTTGTTATCAGTCCTTTATCAGATGTATTGTGTGCAAAGATCTTTTCCCAGTTGGTAGGGTGTCTGTTAGTTTTAATATAGGATGGAATGTCTCTCTCTGGGTCTTCCTTTTCCAACTTTATGCTGTAGGTCTGAGGAGCTTGGGTCACAACTTCTGGGTGACTAAGGAAAAGAGAGCAGGAAGCCTACTTTTACAATACCTTAAGTCATTAATTACAGAGTGTTTATTCCCTAGTCTATATTCTGTCTCCTACTAAACTTCCTATTTCTGTCTTTCCAAAGCCATTTCCTATTAGCAGATCAACCTTAATAGCCACCTTTTTGCAGTTATCCCATTGATTTCATTTTCACCAGATTTATTCCTCTAATAATAAAAATAACTTTGGGGCCTCCCTGGTGGCGCAGCAGTTAAGCACTGCGCTGTGGAGCTGTAGGCAGCTGAGATGCGAGTTCAACACCCGGCCGGGGAGAATCCCACATGGCGTGGCAGACCTCTCCTGCCTCGCCCGCTGCTCCCCTCAGCAGTGTATTTCTGATCTGCCTGTTCTGCTCCCTGCTCTGTCTCCGGTGAACCCTCTCACCACCCCACACCTCTGGTCTGTACCCCAGCTTGTATGTATAAATAAATAAATCTTTTAAAAAAAAACTTTGGATTTTCTTTCATTCTTCTTTCAATTTTATTTTATTGTGTCCCCACAATTAAAAACAATACCTGTGTCATTACATATTTAAATATTTTGTATGAGCAATGAACTATATAAATTTCTGTAATGAATTTGAGATCATTCAGTAACCCCTCATTTTTTCTATTATGTATAAATGAAAATTTTAAAAGAATTAAAGAGTCAGTGATGGGTGTTAACTGTTGGTAGTGAGGAGAAGACATTCAAGAAGTTATCAGTGGGCCATTGATTTCTGGTTCAATAACTTTCTCAATTGAGATGTCAATTCAAATTAGTGTTTCACTTCAAGTGCCAGTCGAGACTGAGTAGAATATAATCAATGTGACATGAAAAGAGATATTAATGATTTAATGTTACATCTGACCCAGAGAAAACACTACCAGCTATGTACATCTTACTAACCGCAAGCATGAGCTACTCTAAAAGTTGTTCATTAAATAATAAAAATCACCTTACCTCAAAAACATATGGTAATATAGAAAAAAGATATATATGTGGTTGTAGTATAAATAACTACAATATGTACATGTGTAGCTAGACGGATAAATACTGCTTTTGAAAACCACCAAAGTCCGTGTTCTTGTGACCAAAATGATAACTTCAATAAACATTTTATCTTCATTACAAAGGAGCTAGTGAGAGTTCTGTTTTTTTTTTTAAGGAATATATCTCAACAGAAAATCAGCATCTTCTTTATCTACACCTTTATTTAATACAAATGCTTGATTTTTCCATAATATTCTCAAAGAAATAGAAATGAAAGCATTTTGTAATCTATAAAACCCTTTCAAAAAGTGCAGTGATCAGATTATATCCCTATTATTATTCCTACAAAAACTGTCTTCAAATCTGTTCATTCAGTATTGTTTTTAGTATTTCCTGAATACTGTGAGTGTTTTTAGGCACTGGAGTTAGAACCACCAGGATTCTGAGTGTTTTGAATTTGCATCTAGCACAGTGTTTTTCAAACCTCATTAAATCTTAGAAACTTTTGAAGTGTTTAAGAAATAGTAAAACTTGTGCCCCACCCCAAGTACAAGCAGCAGTCAGGCATTTGAAAGATTTAAAGTATCTCCAAATGGTACAAATATAGTGCCCATACTGACAACTGCTTGTTTGAAGGGCAGTCCATACAGGCAAATAAGAAATTCCAAATTAGCTGATAAGGGCTATGATAATATAAGATTCCATGTAACCAATAGGATCAAGAGGATTATCAGGTAGGGGAGGGGTAGATCGTTCTAAAATTCTTCCCATAGGAAATATCATTAAAGCTGAAATTTGAAGAATTAAAAATGCTGGTGGAAGTCAATGGAGATGATTTAAGCAGAAAAAGTGATTCACAGCTTTTATCTCTTGTTTGAAGAAGCAGAGACCCCAATTTAAGAGCAGTGAAGAGATCTTGGGAGATTTTAAGTACACTGACAAAATTTTTGTTAATTCTCAAGATTCATCAGATAGAAGCTCTGTGTTTCTGATACATTTTTTTTATGTTCAATGTGTGCTTTTCTGTGTAATTTTAATATATGCGGTATATGGTGTTTCTGCTTTTTATAGGGACAAAAACACAGTCAAGCTTCTTGAATAGAAACTTCCTGCGACTAAATTCTATGTGAATCCTGTGATTTTAATGATTTTCTTAGAACTTATTTCCTTAGTTTTAGGTCAGGGGTTCTCAACTTTTTTTCAAAGCCAACATATTTGAAATCTTGACTAAATATAGCAAGTGCTTTCAACAGGGGCAGAAGAAGAGACTAGAGAATCACCCTGGGTAACGGGGCATCCTTTAGCTGGAAAATGACCCAGCTGCACGTGAGGCTCCCTGCGGGCCAGGGGAAGAGGCCCAGGCGCCTTGCACACGGCACTTTATCCATGAAATAAAAAGAGAAACTTCACGCATTTGAAGTCAGAAAAAAGTTAAAGCTGTCTTCAGAAGCATGGAGACACCATACCTATACCCTTGCCTGAGAGTCCAAAGATCAGCTAAGATCAATTCAGATATTCTCCTCCTGAACTATGGCTCAATCCAGGAAAGATGATCACTTCCTCCCAGAACTTGTTGCAAAACCTGGGAGAGAAGCCAGGCCCCCGAGAACCCAGCACCGCCCTTGAAGATACTGGATGGTAAACGACCCTCTTGAATTTTAGCTTCTACAGAAAATAATTATCACCTAAAAATTACATCTGCTAGACAGAAATCTCAGAGTTGAGCTCTACGAGGCACGGATAGATGGCGATACCGAGGGGAAGGGAAGATAGAACTCAAACAAGTGAAGATTAGAGACCACAGTGGAGGAGAAAAGAGCACAAGGGACTCTGGTGACAGTTCCCAGGTGAATCGTTGGTGGGTGACCCACAGGGAATACACAATGATGTAAAGGATATAAATTAAATAAATAAAAATAAAATAAAATAAAAGATGAGGAACTGTCACTATACTGTAAATTTGACTGGCCCTGGCTTAAGATGTGCTCTGCCAACACAGTAGCTCTATTTCCTTCCTATGTTTTATACGTTTAGCTCACTTGTTCGTTCTTTCCTTTTACACATGCTGCGTCTTGTATGATAACCTAAATAACCAGTCACTTAATGTTAACTCATGCGTGTGTGATGCTCATAGCCAATCAGAGACAGGTTCTAGAAGTAATCGTGGATTCTTTGCTGTCCGTTAATGTTTTCTTATTTTGGTGGAGTCTCTTAACTTCTAACAGGATTCAGTAATATATATCCTTTCCCCACATAAGTCAAAGGAACAGCAAAGCATGACTCACTAGTAACTGCAAATAAATTTATCCATTAATGTTATCTTTTTGAAAATGAAGAAATCATCATTTTTTATCTTTAGTCTCTTTTGTATTGGAATACCTTTCACTCTCAAAACAAGAACTAAAAACCTAAAGAAAAGCTGGGTAACTAGCATCTGTGGCTTTCTAGCTCTGACCCCATACGTTAGTGGTTATGTGCTGATCAGGAAAAAAAAAAAAAAAAACTGAAATGCTATAAATATTTTAGAATTTGATTTTTCTTGGGAAATGTTGAGACCCAGAGTGTCATTTACCTCTGGTGACGTTGACTTTTGCCAGATTTAAAGTCTAAATGACTTTATATAAGAACAATGATATCAGAGGTTGCAAACAAGCTATTCAGGGGAGTTATTACTTGGCCGCAATTGGTACTCACCGAATTCTCATGTCTACACCAGTTGTGTGCGTGCATGTGTGTGTGTGTATGTATGTGTGTGTGTGTGTGTGTGTGTTTTATGTTGAGGCACATGTTTCTAGAAATTATAATTCTCTTTTTCTAGGCGTATCTATAATTGGCTTAAAATGTTTTTTTAAAATTTCCATGGCCACTGTCATCTTCCATGCACAGTGTTCGGAAAAGCCTGCCTTAACGAGGCAGAGGCTGCATCACCCGGGGCTTTTGCACATGGGTGATCACCTGACGCTAATGACGGCTCCAGCAGTGGCAGGGCGCTCAGGGAGACGCAGAAGGACTGCACAGATGTCAGGGCTGTTGGGGCTGCGCTGCCATGGTCCCTGCACCCAGGCTCTAAAGTCTCTTTAAATTCCTTTCACATAAAAGAGTAAATTTGAAGTTCAGTCTCCTAGTAAGAGTATTAAAAAGACCAGAAGGGTTTTCATGCGAGTTCCATGGGTGATAAAGCACATCAATCTGAAACAGGACTAGTGTGTGCTGCTTCCCTCTTCATCCCCCGTTTGCTGTAGCTGAACAATGATAGCTGTTCTATCAAGGGAAAATGATCCCTCCTCCTCTCCAAAAGCTTTTTACAAGGCAAAGCTATAAAGTGGTAGATTTATTAACAATTTCCATTTCAAGAGAGGCACTGTTTGCATGGCAGTAAAGCTGGGCTTTAATGCAAATGCAGCACTTCAAACCTGTTTCCCTAATGCCTTCACAACCCCTGTAAATAATGCATCTCTGGGTGGCTTGCTTCACTTTTAAACAATTTGGGCAAACTGGTTCAAGTTGTAAAAATACAAATGTGCTCCTTTAACATCATAATAGTTTTGCAAACATTCTGGCATATGCCAATATGCTTTTCTAAATCGGAGTGATATTTGATTGCCAAAATGGGAATGCAGATGAATTTCACTCCCAACCAGCAGACTCAGGATAGCAGAAAGGGAACAGTGAACAGTGATAAAACTGATTCATGGTGTTGAGTTTAGGACTATATCCAAATTCCATATACTAGAATCATCATGGGAAACATGTCTATTCCTGTTACTCATGAGGGATTGCTGGTTTTTTAATGTACTATTTTAATTACCAAACAAAGAAACCTGACTCAAATTTATCCTAATCGTGATGAGCCCTCTGCCTTCACTTTATGCTTATTTATTACAAAGACATTCTAGTAATGTTATTGTGGGTTTTTCAAAGTTACAGTTATTTTTTTAAAGATTTATTTATTTATGAATACAAGAACTGGGGTGTAGGCCAGAGGTGTGGGGTGGTGAAAGGATTCACTAGAGACAGAGTAGGGAGCAGAACAGGCAGACTGAAATCCGCTGCTGAGGGGAGCAGTGGGGAATCTAGAGGTCTGCTGTGCCCTGTGGGAAGCTCCCTGGCCAGGGATGGAACTCCTGCTGCAGTGGCTGTGGACAGCTTCATAGTGCTGAGATTTAACCCCTGTGCCACCAGAGAGGCCCCCAAAAGTTACAGTTCTCAATTTAAATGCTTTTTAAGTGAGTAAATGCAGTATTTCTTCTTGAGTACTTGAGGATTACTTTTAAGGACCTATTTTTATTAAAACAAGAGTGACAAATTTGAAAGTAAGTTTCTCCAAAAGCAATGCAACCCAGTTTGGGTCAGAACATTCCTATATCAGCTAACTTGGAATGGATGGAGAGAAAATGATAGTTGTGTTTTATTCATAAAGCAATCATTTTATTGTAGTGTGTTAGCAAAGGAGAAAATTACTTTATGTGGCTCGGGAAGAAATTGAGTTATGCCAGTTTACACAGAATAGCAATCTATAGGGCATGGCTTTGTAGAGAACGATAATTTGGAAGAAAAAGATGGCACAGTCTTGAACTCTATTTCTTTCTTTGATTTCTTGAGTATCATTTTGGGCTATTTTTTGTTGTGACAGACAAAACATTCTAAAATGGCTTGTATTATGTAGAGGAACAGTTGGATCATAAAACTGGAAGATCCACAATTGCAAGGAGCTTTAACTAAAAAATGTCATGAGAGATTTTTGCTGTATGTTCTCCAGTCAGCTCAATCCTTACACAGGCTACCACATGTCTTCAAAATGGCTACAGCCACTTCAACTCCCTATCCTCACAAGAGGCAGGAACGTCACCAGCAAAGTTATTTTACAAGATGTTTATACTTTTATGGAACTTCATGACCTGGAATCTTTAGCATGATCCCCTTGACGAAGGCCACGGGTTTATTATAAAGGGATTTACAGTAACAGTCAGACGGATAACAAGCATAGGACAAAGGATGTGGACAGGGGAGTAGCGCTTCTGAGCTTTGAATTTGATACTGTTGTCCTTATGTTTGCAGAAGTTTACCAGTCCAGAAGCTCTCTCTACCCTGGGCTTTTATAGAGGTTTCATTACACAGGTATTAATCATGATTAATCATCATGATTCAACCTTTGGCCCGTCTCCCCTTTCCAGAAATTAGGAAGTGGGACCGAAAGTCCCAACCCCTTTCATCGGAGTTGGTCTCCAGCCAACCAGCCTCTTAGGTATGTCCGAAGACTCCTCATTAATGTAAACCCAGGTACGGTGGGGTGTTATGAATAACATGGCCCAGATTTTACCTGATGCCTTTCACGTGACTTTAGGAACTAGGGGCACAGGGTAAGTGACAACAAACCATCGCTGGGATTGCTCAGGAAATTCCAGAGTTTGGGAGCTAGTGAGCCTTTGAACAGATACATACATGGCTGCTGTGTGTACATCCTCCTCTATGCATGTATGCATATAGTATTATATGCATATACCCCATGCTGGAATATTTTTATATACTTAAACATGTCAACTCTGTCCAGTCCTTGGACTTCCTTAGGCTGTTTCTACCACCTAGAACTTTGGCTGTGCATTGGAATCTCTGAGGGAACTTTTAACAAACTCAGGAGCACCAGGTGTGTGTGTGTGTGTGTGTGTGTGTTTGTGTATGCACGTACGAGAAATCTATATTTCCTATAATCACAGTATCACACGTATATTCTTCCCTAGTCTGTCTTTTCCTCTTAGATACATATTCTCTCCTCATCTAAGTTGTGAATAGAGGGGAGTACAATAGAACTTTATTTTCTATGGATCTGTTTGCTTTGTATAAAAGCTACATCATAAGAAAATGTCACCAATACTCAATGTTGAGTGTCCCTAAAAATTCTATTACCGGCGCCTCCCTGGTGGCGCAGCGGTTGACCGCTGTGGAGCTGTCGGCAGCGGCGATGTGAGTTCGACGCCCGGCCGGGGAGATTCCCACATGGCGCGGCAGACCTCTCCTGCCTCGCCCGCTGCTCCCCTCAGCAGTGTATTTCTGATCTGCCTGTTCTGCTCCCCGCTCTGTCTCTGGTGAACCCTCTCGCTGCCCCGCGCCTCTGGCCTGTACCCCAGCTTGTATGTATAAAAGAATAAATCTTAAAAAAAAAAAAAAGCCTGCAAAGCTGCTGAGGGCTCCGGGACTTCTCCTTTAAAAAAAAAAAAAATTCTATTACCAAATAATCATTATTTCACAGTCAAGACCTGTGTTTTTCAGCATTCTCTTACTAGAACATGTGCCATTGCATAACCAACTGACATAAGATTTTATTTTTGCATGAAATATGTAGTTAACATACTGGAATGATAAAAACTTTAGTTTCAAATGACCTAGACTTAAATAGATGAATATTTCAGAAACACCTTGTCGTTATTAGACTCCATTTCTATTAGCTCTACTGTAAATTTTGAGTGTATTTCAAACCATTTATTATGAGTGATAGTATGTAATCATCTATAGAAGTGAATACTAAGTGGCTAGAATTGGTCCCTCTGTGAACTTAACTCCTGACAATCATGAGATGCTCACTCCATCAACAGAAACAGCTCCCCCCACCCCTCCAGCCAAAGTCTCCTGTCTTTGCTTCCTTCTTGGCCCCCTGCTGCTCAGCTGCATGGCTGCCCCCAGGGACAAGGATCTTCTGTCTCCATCTCCGTGCTTCTACCTGTCTTCTCCTGGACTCCACTCTGGGATATTTTTAGGCACTTTGGCAGGTCAACTCTGTCCAGTCCTTACCCTTCTGAGGCTGTTACTACTACCTAGAACTTTGGCACACATAGGAATCTCTGAGGGAACTTTAAACAAATTTGGCAAAATAGCACCCAAGATGAAACAAAATATCTGAGCTGAGCCTTCTGTGTAAGTATTACAAACAGACAGACAACCCCCCCCCCCCAGGCGTTTCCAGCATGGAGTCAGGATTGAGACTCCTCTCTTCAGCTATACAACCCTCCATTGTCCTGTGTAACTGCCTACGTAACTTCAGAGAAACTTGTCCTCACTTTGCAGACGAGGTTTGGTCCTCCCAAAGACTTTTTCACAGCTTCTGAAATTCTCTTTCATATCACTTTGAGTGTTTGCAAGCTGCTTGAGAATATCACAGTATCAATTTTGTTTCCAAGTGTGTCTTTGGACCCCAGAAGGGAGAGAAGCAATAGTATGTACTGGCTTGTCCTCTCTAGGACATGTCTTTTGAAATAGACTATTGTTTGTAATGCTTTCAATATGGAAGCTACTGCCACATTCTATGTATGTGCTTAAAGCTCAGAATGAGTGAAAGAAACAGCAGGAAACATTTACAACCACCACTATAACATACAGCTTTGTTCATAACACTTAGGTTTAAATGTCCAGTTAGAATTACTTATAAACTCATGGATTTTGAGTGCTAGACCCCTTTTTATGAAAGTAAAAGGTTTTCTTCTCAGCCATTGTTTAACACCTCTCCCCCCCTCCAAGGTGCTCTGGGTGTACCTTGCAGTGAAAGGTACAAATTGCCCTAAAACTCAGAGAGATTTAAAAAAAAAAATCTATCCTTAATCCTATCTTGCCAGTCCTTATTTTCTAGCCTAGGTTCAACCCCTTCTCATTGGGATGGACAGTAGAAAAAAACATCGATGTAAGGAAAATTCTGCCTAGACTTTTATGTAATGAAGTTGACATGATAACTCAGTAGTATCCCACTCAGGATTATGGAAGCAACTGGGTGATTTTTTTTTCTTTACCTATTGGAATCAGCCTCTTAAGACATTATGTTCATAAAATAATTTACTACAGGCACAAAATCATGCAAGTGGAATTGTGTGTAATATTAGGCATAATAACATTTGGAAAATAAGTAGCAGATTGATTAATGGAATGTGAAATGTCAAAATATAGGCAGATACAAATCAGCATCTGGAATTTACCCCAAGTAGTAAGAACAAAATACAATTAGAGATTTAAGTTAATTTGGAAAGTTATGGTGCAGGATTTCATTAAGCTATCCCTTAGTGATTTCTTAATTAATGAAAATCACGTTAACCAGAATGGACCTTTTCTTTAATCGAAACTGAAAGTTTGATTACTTTTAGATTCAAGTTAAAATTTGATATTTAAACCAGTTATCATAATAAATCTTAACTATTAAATTGTCCAGACCTAAACATCACATGCTAAATCATACCTTAGTTATCTACTTAGTGCTATCATATAGCACAATACATCATATATATAGTATACATCTGATCTGTATTGTTGCATGATTTAATATCTCAACAGAATGAATCCCTTGGTATCAAATGGAAGAAGGAAATAGAATCTATGTTTTTAAGACATACTTATTACTTGTAAGAGAAAAATAAATTAATTCTAAAGTAATGTGTCTTTTACCTGATTAGGAGTTCATGACACACATAAACTTGGTTAGAATAATATTAGAGCTTTACTCGCAATATTAAAATTTCAGTTCCTTATCATATTGTGTCAAGCTCCAATTTTTGTCTATTTGCTTATGTCCTAATAAATTTTCAGTAATTTAAAATTTTTCTAACTTCATTGGGGCATATTTGAAAAGTAAAATTCTAACATTTTTATATGTACATCATGATGTTTTAATACATATACACTGTGAAGGAATTCTACCCATCAACTTAACATATCCACTGCCTAACATATTTACCTTTATTTGTGAGAATGTTTAAATCTTCCTCTTAGGAAAATTTAACTGTACAAATATAGTACTATTAATTTTATTCACTATATTATACATGAAATTATCAAACTTAGTCAATTGTAACTGAGAGTATGTGCCCTTATACCAGTCTCAATACTTTCCCAGTCCCTAGACCCTGTCAACTACTTTTCTATTCTCTTTCGATGAGTTTGATGTTTTTTTAGGATCTCATAATTAAGTGAAACCACGTGCTATTTTTTTCATTGTCTGACTTATTTACTTAATTTATCATATTAAACCATGTTACAAATGGCATGGTCACTTTGTTATTTAAGTGTAATATCCCACTGTGTACACATGCACACATATGCACACTAACATGATTGATTTATCTGATGGTACTTAGATTATTATCTACCCCATAATAGTAAATAAGCTTGGTGATTATGAGTAATGTTGCAATAAATATGGTAATAGAGACATCTCTTTGAGATGCTTATATGTCCCTTTAGATACACACCCAGAAGTGAAATTGTTAGATTATATCATAGTTCTAGCTCTAATGTCCTAAGGAAACTCCATATTGCAGTTTACATTCTCAGAAACAATATACTCTTTTCTCTACATTCACACTGGCATTTTAAAGAAGTAATTAATTTATTTTTAATTGAAGTAATATTTGTATAACACCATCAGGTATTACCATCATATTGTACCCACCACCAAGTCACCCATAGTATGTATATTGTTAGATAGGAATACAGTTTCATTCTTTTGCATGTGATTATCCAGTTTCCACTCCCATCATTGCAGAAACTGTTCTTTCCCCATTGTATATCCTTGTCTCATTTGTCATAAATTGATTGTGTGTGTGTGTGTGTGTGTGTATAGGTTTATTTCTATACTCTCTATTTTCTTCCTTTGAGCTATATGTATAGATTTATAGTGTTTATGTCCAAACCATACTATTTTATTACTATAGCTTTGTAATATTTTGAAACCAGGAAGTTCATTACCTCTAGCTTTGCTTTAACCATTTTTTCACCCACACAAAATTTCTTTGGCTGTCTAGGTTCTCTGTGATTTCATATAAAATTTCAGATTATTCTATTTCTGTGAAAAATACCTTTGAATTATTAATAAATATTGCATTGAATGTGTAGACTAATTGCCAAAATTCCTGTATACAACTTAGAGGAAGTTAAAGTTCCAAAACATTATATTTTAACATTTCTTGCTCTGCTGAAATATTTCCAGTTAAAGTTAACATTCTTCATCTAACTCATCAGATGATGATGTTACTACCGTCTGAATTCCCAATAATTGTGCTGTCCTAAGTGAATGCCATTAGATACTATTCTAAGGACCCCAAGACACCTAATAAAATCTCCACTAATGGCATTTCAAATGATGAGTCTGTTTTGTTATAAAAATATATCAGCTCAGAAGCCATTTATAAATTATCTTTCTCTTTGTGTTTCTGGTGAAAGACAAACGATACGCTATGAATGAGAATAATTGTATTGAACATTTGTCATACATCTATCATATCCTCAATTTCTAAATGGTAAATAGTAAATAAGGAATCAAAGCAGATTTGTAAATTCACTAAATCTTCCCAGATTTAATCTTGTAGACAAAACAATAGCAAATTCCTTTTATAAAACAGCAAACAAAAAAGCATTGGCTTTGAATAGCACATAGAAACAGAATGAATAAGATGGCCCATGGTGGGAGAAGTATATGCAAACAGAAAATGATACGTAATTTCAGTGTTTAAAAAGAATGCTGTAGGAATCCAGACATATAGCATTACATTTTTATTGACTGAAGAAAAGCTTTATTAAGAAGAAATATTCACATTGCTTCAAGAGAAAAACAGCAATTACCCAACTGGAAGGATATCTGGAATTATTTTTACAAAGGCACAAACTGATGTAAATGGGAATATGGTCGGTGTGATATTGCAGAAGTATACATCAGGAGACTTGGAGGAAGTAGAGTGTTTGAAGGTAAGACAAGCATGGATTAGAGTAAAAGATAGTATGTTAGTGATAAGCTAAAGAGTAATCTAAAGGTGGTTGACAGTTGAAATCATGTGCCAGATTCTGTGATAAATATGTTGTATGTTAATATTCATTCCACAGCTGCTTTTTGTTCATTCATTTATATTTTTCTTATTCAAATTTTCATTGGGGGATTTAGTATTGATTTCCTCTATGTCATTGGAGGTACTGAGAGTTTCTTCGGCCACCCCAATCTTGGACCCTAAGGTCTTAGGTATGATTGCACGTATTAGACATGTTCCTGTCATCTTGAGTTGCTCTTGTGTAGTTCTGGAATGCCGCCACTTCCTTAACCATAAAGGCATACTTACGGAGCGGCAGCATGTGGTGAGAGCCCCTGACAGCTGTAGATGCTTCTTGGCAGAGACATTCTTAAGAAAGGCTGAGCCCAGGAGGTGTGGACAAAGAAGGTCCCTAACCTCACTTCGAGAGAGGAATCAAAGTTCAGAGAACTCAGTCAGTCTGTCAGTCAGGTCACACATGAAGCTAGCAACCAAACCTTCTGGCCATGATTTTTAACTTCAGTCATGTTATGTTTCTCTTCTGATTGTCTCGCGCTGTCATTTGCATTTATCTGTTCTTCCTTTTACCACCTTCTCTTTCTTCATCATATCTGTTCCTTAAAGAATGAGGTTCTCCAGAATTCCATCTTTGTAGAACTGAGAGGATGAATATACATTTCTGTACAAAAATTATGTGACTTATGCAGCCATCTTATTGGGAAACAAAACAGTGTGCCAAAAATTCTGAATTCCTTCAAAAACGATCATGATTTGATTAGTAGGCACTCACTATAGTAGGATAAAACACACACAGAAAAAACAGGTAAATAGCCTATAGGTACCCATCAAGCAATTTAATTAGTGAAAGAATAAAATGATTAAAAATTAAAATGACTTAAACAAGTTCTCAGGCAAATTCTCATTTCTATTTCTTTCTTAACGAGTCTTTAATTAGCTGAAATTACATTAGGGAAGTTTCATGCCTAGTTCTATATCTTTGCCAATATACGAAATACCCTCTTTGTTCACAAGCGATGGGTATAAGTGGATAATGAAACATATTCCTCTGGAGAAAGGGAAATTGTAGTCAATTTAGTATTATTGAATATCAACTTGTGTATATTTTTGGCTGAACAAAATTAAAGTTAACAGCAAACAAGGGAAAATTTGGTTAGAAATATTTTGTGTTTTGTTTGTTTTCCATAATCCCTCTGCAGAATGCTTTCAAGAAAGGAGTCTAAGAACCACTTCAATATAAAGTTTTTATGTGCTCTTGTAAGATTACAGCAAACAAAGGAATTACCTGTGATTCACATTAAAATTGAAATCCTCCAAACTATAAAATAAGCAATAGAATAAAATTATAGAGTAAGTTCAACTTTCTCCTATATCAGAATGAAAGCAGAGGTAAACTTTCTCATGATTTATGAGAAACTGTGCTACAAGATAATTTTTAAACTGGTGATCATTTTGTATTAAAGGTGATACAAGAGAGCAGATCAAACTTTATAAAACTTCTGGAGGACATAAAAATTGTGTGACATTCTTAAAGATATTGAAATCCCTATGGTAATCTTTGTTTCTAAATTAGATACAGAAAAATTCTGATTCTCTAAAGTCCAACTGATTCTGATTCTGGCATTTTTACAAATTCAATAAATATTCAGCAGTATCAATTCTACCTGTGGTTATAAAACTGCAACCCATCTTTGTAAACCTCAACTAGTCAGTATCCTTAAAATTAAAATTTAATGTTAACAGATATAATATTTCCCTTCTGAATTAATAAATATATTCGATATTGAAAGAATGGGAAAATAAGTTACCATTAGTATCAGTAGAAAAAAATATGCGTATACACACACATACCTGTAGAGTAAATAGCAAAATGTAACTGTACATGTTTTTTAATTAGAGGAAAGCATTTTTGGGGAAGCTACTTCTGTCATAAATTGAATACAGATTTAAGACTGCTGTAGAGTAACAGCCCAACACTAAAATGATATGGCACTTTTCATATTTTATTTTAATAAGGGAGGAAAAACAGAAATGACAGCTGACTATCAGGTATATAATGACGTCCTTTAGCACCTTAGAATGAATGAACACCCTGGTGCTGCACTGAAGAAGGTGGAAAAGTGCACCAGCATCTATTTAGTACAGCCCAGCATTCACTAAGTTTTTCCCTATGCATTTCATTTCATTTGAAAACTTTGACGTGGTGTTGTCAGTCCAGCTTTATAGATAACAACATTGAGTAAGTTTGGTGCCTTTTCTAAACCTAGTGACTCAGATGGTGCAAAGTCAATATTTAAGCCTAGAATTCCATGACCAAGGCGAGCCTCCTCTCCGGTATGATGGTTTCTTCCCCTGTCCTTGCTGTTGATGACCTTGACATTTTCAAGAGTGGTCATCCGGTGTTTTTTCAAATATCTCCTAATTGAGATTTGTTTGATGTTTCAGTGAGAACAAGGTTAGGGTTTGAGGATGAGCAAAGAGGTTTTTACTGTCTATTTAAATTGTCTGACATTTTTGTAGACATCTTTTGATTTTCTGAGTAAAGATCACACTTAAAGTAGATGTTTAAATGCCTGGGAGACACTTTTGTCTCTTAAATTTGGAACTGGTATGTACTCTTTAATCTTCAGAAAAACATAATTTTCCATTTCATTTTTAGTTCAAGTATAATTGACATAAGACACTGGATTAGTTTCAGATATACAAGTTCATGATCCAATATTTGTATCCATTGCAAAAGCATCTGCATGATATGTCTGTTTACCACCTCCTCTTTGCAGTTTTCAAGTTTCTCCAGATGGGTGTCATATTGCCATAACTTTATTTATTTTATAGCTGTGCCTCTTAAGTCCCTTCACCAATTTCACCATCTCTTCAAACCCCTCCCGGTGATAACCACCAATCTCTTGTCTGTATCATTTTTATCTTTTTAAGTTTCATATATAAATGGAATCATATATTGATTATCTTTTTCTGTCTGATGTATTTCACTTAGTAAAATACACTCAAAGTCCATCCATAGTGGACAAATGGAAGGATTTCTTTCTTGTTTTTATGTGTTAGTAGTATCCCATAGTGTATCTATACCCTCCCTTCTTTTGACATTCAAAGGACACTTACATTCGGTATCTTGGCTGTTATAAGTAATGACACAATAAACGCGGGGGCACATACATATTTTTGAAATAGTGTTTTGATTTTTAATGGTCACATACTTAAATTTGAGCCTCAATTATATTTGAATCAGAAAATGCCAACTTTAGGTCACAAAGAAAATCATCTGTGTTGTATAGATTAATACAAACATTTTGTTTTCTGAATAACAATAGATCACCTCTGTTAAGCTATTTTAAATAAGTTGGTAAATAGACAAATCATAAGGGTATAGTGGTGGCTTTATTTTATATGGAGAGGTAGCATGATGAAGAAGAAAAAAGCTTTTTATGTAAGATGCAAGATGGGGTACAGGAAGTACAACGACATATTATAGCAATAGAATGGCAGAAGTGAGTAAACTCAATGCATTGTTTGTAGAGGTCATCACAGCCATTAGGTTTTCGTCAGAAATGAAAATTAATTTGTGAAAATACTGCTACTTAGTTGAAGAAAACAAGAGGTGATTTGGGAAAATTTTAGTACTGAATTGTCTTTACGAATAAAGTTAACAGTCACTTACTGAGCACTTAATTTATACCGGGCTCTCTGTTCAGTGTTTTCACACACCATCCTATGTAATAGCGAAAACAATTTTGTGGTAATACATTTTTAATGATGGAGTCTTATTCTCTCATCAAACATTTAAAGTTCCTAGGGGTTATAAGGTGATAGAATATCTTAATTAATAAAGTTATATAGCCTTGTTCAAGGTCCAGTTTCCAAAACAAAATTTTAAGCAGACAATAGCAAAAAGAGTGGTAAATATCTTGATAAGATCACACATATAGTAAAATCACATTGTAAAGGGATGTTAAAGGAATATGTGGTGACCTCAGGTTTGGCTGTGACTTAGAGCTTCTTGGCAGAAAGTGAGGCAGCTAAAATTTCAATTCAATCCACAAACCATGTGGTCTTGTTTTGTTTTTCTCGATTTTAAGAACAAGTATCCTGGGAAGTTCCTTCAGAGTTTGTAGAAAAACTGACACGGTTAAAGCAATAGGTGAAAACATCTCTAAAAATGAATTTGTAGGTGAAAAATAAATGGACTCGTTCTTTTCTTCATGAAAGACAGAAACGCTAGCTTAATATTTCTGGAACCACGGAAGAGGCTATAGCTAATATACTAGATAACTGATGTGAGTCCTAATTATGGGATAAGAGTCTCCGAAATGTGTTTTCTCAATGAATATTTTTCTTTTTTTAATTAATTATTTTTTTTAAAATTTTTATAACATCTGCTTTCTTTTCTCAGGTGTAGTCCCCATAGAATTTCCACCTCCAGCTCACCCATGCACCATCACCAGAGTCCCTGTGCCCCTGCCCCCCATTGTCTCAGAGTTATGGTTGTTTAGTTTGGTTTTGTTTTGTTGTGGTTCTTATTGTTGTTGCCCCCCCCCCCCTTATTTGATTCCCCTATTTCTTCCTATAAATGAAACCATCCAATAGTTTTCTTTTTTCCTTCTGACTTACTTCACTGAGCATAATCCCTTCTAAGATAAACTCATGCCATTTGCAGCACCATAGATGGAATTAGAAGGAGTTAATATTTTTCTTGATGTTTAATAAGAGAAAGCTCAGAGAGAGAGAAAGAGACAGAAGTGGACAGGGAGAAAGGGAACAGAGGAGAGAGGGCACTAAACAACTGTAAATTCCTCTAGAAAGTCCTACTCAAAGCCTCCATAATGTTCCCTGGGCAACAATCAGCAAACTTCTCATTAGAAGCAACTTTAAAAGGTTTGCTGATTTGCAAAACATGGCATGAGTGATGTGTACATTACTTGCATAATTGGTTTTGTGCGTACATATGGCACATGCTATTTTGGAAATGTACCCCCTCTGTGTTCATTATAGCTGCTGCTAGCTCTGTTCCCTGATAATCATTTATAGTTACTCGTCACAGTTTATTATTAGAAAAGTAGTGAATCAGCAATTTTATACTTTCTCCTCTAACAACCTAGTCTTGGAAGTTTCTGAACCACAGTCTCTGGTAATAGAAAGCAAGCAGATTACCCAAATTTATTTCTAGATATTGAACTTACTCATTTTACAAATATTATTTAAATTTAATAAATAAGGCACTCCTTTCATTACTCTTCATGAATTCTGTATATATTCAAAGCAGTTTGGTTTATATAATGATGCATGTAAAACTTTGGGAAACTTACTAGTAATATACAGCTTGTCTAATTTTTAAATAGCTGGATTTTCCCTTAACTATTGAGATATATGTAATCTTTTGTCATGATTTTCAGTTCTGGAAGACAAAATAAGTAGGAAAAGGGGGGTGTCTTTAGACTTCTGTGGGGCATGGACATGAACCCAAGTAGTAATGCCACCAAAGACACCTTTCATTTGGATGATCCTGTTTCAAATTATAGCTACTCGCATAACTTAGAGACCAAGGAATTGGAGTGTTTGCCCTTTCCTTGCCAGCATCTAGTGTTTAGACAAGGATTTTAAGCAATAAATATGTATATAACTCCCTGTGATAAGAACCACAGTCATTTTGCAAAACTATGGAAAACATGCTTAACATCTTAAGATTTATTTGCAAAACAATTTTTAGAGTCCATGTGCATCAGGAGCGTTAAAAACATCAATTCTGTTTTGAATGCTCCTGAGACGTTTGTCTCCTAAGAATGGACTCTTAATTCTGACCTCTGGGCCAGAATAGGTAGATCACTGTGTACTTGTATTTGCGGCATTAAAAAGCATAACACAGTAAAAACAAAATTGTGGAGAAATGAGACTTTTACATTTTATAATTTGTCTCATAAATGTATAATGTGTCCTGTGTGATTTTTTTCATAGAAGAAAGGCATTAGCTAGACCTTTGTAAGAAGGAAATTTCCCCCAAATTTTCAGACTTCTTAGATCATTATAGTTTAGTTCTAACTGTGGCATTGCCCTGTGCTTTGGCTAAGGAGTGGGCAGTGCAAAGACATATGGATAGTTTCTGATCTCAGAATACCACCCAAACTGTACTAAATATGTTTTGTATATCAACCACAATCACCAGGGCAATTTTAGGAGACATATAGAAATACACTACCTTCAAGTTACCCAAAACATGCAGTTTTCAATAAGCTGTACTTGAATAGCCGATTATAAAGACTGATTTTAAACAAATGAAGACTATTTAGCACTGTCAGGACCTTCATCTTATCGTTATTACTTCAACCACCGTCATCATCTACATGTTACATACAGTACTAGGTGCCAGTTACTGCTCAAAAAAACTGTTAGTATTTTTATTTAATCCTGACAATGATTTTGTGAAATAGATCATATTTTCAGCTTGTTTTACAAAGGAAGAAATGGAGCCTTAAAAATGTCATATAAAATTCCCAGGCTTACTAATCAAAGTTAGCACAGAAACAGCCCTGGTCTTTAGTATAACACCATGCCCTATTCTCTATCAAAGGCTCCCCTTATAGAATCATTGATATTTTGTAATACTTTCACCACATATATTAGACTTTATTATTGTTGTCCCTTTCTGTGGGTATATTGGTGTTATAATTTGAGGTAGAAAAGTATCAAAAAGTAATCAGAGTAGGATGAGTCAAGCAAATTTAATTGTTCTTTTACCTAAAGTAAATCAGCAAGCATTTTTAAACAACAAATTGCACAATTTACTTTATGAGTATTACTTTATTATAAACTTCAGTAGCAGATGGATTCCAAATCCAATGATACAGCTTACCTTGTTTGCATCTTGTTAACCTCTTCTTTCACTGTTCTTAAAAGTGTGAGCTCAGAAGTCAGAGAAGCATCTGCCTCTGCTGTTTCTCTGCAGGCAAATTAATCTACATCAAGGCATCCTGGAGAAAATATCTTGAGTCAAATATTGATGGGGAAGGTGTAACTTTATTTTATTTTTTAATATATATTTTTATTGTTATTTATGTCTTTTACATGTTGTATTCCCCTTGGGTAGCCCACCACCAATTCACCCGTGATCCATCTCCATGGTCCCTTGTGTTCTTTTCTATTCCATTTTGTGCGATTTTCCTTCCCTCCCCCCGCCTCCCCCCCACCTCTGATTGTCTCTCTCTTATTTGGTTTCCCTATAGTCCTGTTATAAGTGAAACCATTCGATATTTTTCTCTTTCTTTCTGGCTTATTTCACTGAGTATGATCCCCTCTAATTCCATCCATGTCGCTGCAAATTGCATGTGTTTATCTTCTTTCCATGATGAATAGCATTCCATTGTGTAAATGGACCACATCTTCTTGATCCGATCATCTATTTTTGGGCATCTGGGTTGCTTCCATACCTTTGCTATTGTGAACAGTGCCGCAATGAACCTACGAGTGCATATATCCTTTCAGATTAGTGTTTTTGTGTCCTTTGGGTAAATTCCCAAAAGTGGGATTGCTGGGTCATATGGAAGCTCCATGTTTGGCAGCTTGAGGAACCT
>PVIJ01005620.1:19764-101529 GCA_004024925.1 Scalopus aquaticus
ATCCTTTCCAGCATTTGTTGTTGCCTGTATTTTTAATGTGTGCCATCCTCACAGGTGTGAGGTGGTATCTCATAGTGGTTTTGATTTGCATTTCCTTGATTATAAGTGATGTTGAGCATTTTTTCATGTATCTGTTGGCCATTTGCTTTTCTTCTTTGGAGAAGTTCCTTTTGAGCTCTTCTGCCCATTTTTTGATTGGGTTATTGGCTTTGTTTTTGTTGAGTTGTGTGAGTTCCTTGTAAATTTTTGTTATCAGTCCTTTATCGGATGTATTGTGTGCAAAGATCTTTTCCCAGTTGGTAGGGTGTCTGAAGGTGTAACTTTAAATAGAGCAAGGAAAAGAAAGATTAATGCACAGCAGAAAACTAACCCCCAAGCCACAGACTTAGTCACAAATATCCTGGCATGACAAAGGGTAGCTGCTAATAAGACAAGTTATCACTGTACTATTTAGAAAAGATAAATTATCAGTAATCCTGTTTTGAAGTCCAATTTTTTATCATAAGCCCTTATTTTACTGAGAATTAAATCTATATATAATTCATAGCTCATAAAATATCTACAAAGTTGGTAAAACTAACAGTAAAAAACTTTTCCATCTGTGAGGAAAAAATACTTGTGTTTTTAATTTCAACTATTCTGCAAAAACCAATTTTTCTGTCTAGAATAAATTGATTCTTGGTTATGCATAAATTAAAAGTGAACACATCGCTCAGATATCTACTAATGGGTGGCAAATATCAGGCTTTTGGATTAGAATGCAAAATTAATACAAATAACTGCATCTTTTGTATATTTAACAAAAAGATATAAAGCAAAAGAAACTTTAGTGATCACACAAATACTTCTGTGAAGTGTTTGAAGAGAAATTCTACCTTTTACTCCTTTCCACCATGGACCAGAAAAGTTGTTACAGATTCTCTTTCTCTTCAGCTATGTCATAAAATTATTTCACTCAAGTTAAACAGACACTAAAAGAATAGTTTTTAAAAGCATATTTATAGTGTGATTTTTGGAATCACTGCATGGATCCATTCAATTTAAACTTTTTTTTTTTTGCCAGTGGTTATAACCGGGGTAGAAATTTTTAAGTGTAAAGTAATGGCATGAGTCTGTTAATCTATGCATACCCAACGAAACACTATGCACAATATTTATGCTTCAATTTAGCTTTGTTAACTTGCTCTCAGAAATGCATAGGGAATACTTCATTGAGGGTTAAAATGTGTTTTATTTGTGAGTGGGTGTTGATAGTCTTTAATACCCCTACTGTTTGGTTGAAGTACTCAATTGTTCCTATCACTTTTTTTAGTGCTTTGTTATTATCAAGCAGATAAAAGGGTAAAGTTGAAGAATCTTGTGTATATACAATTATAAATACTTTGAAGGCAGAGATTCTTCATTTCTTTTCTTTTGCAAATTAATTGTAGCATGAGTGGAGTTTTCATTATTTTTAATCTTCAACAAAACAAATTATAAATCATATTTTTGAATACTAAAACCATAACTAAGTGTTGTTAGTATTAATAAACTTTATTATTCTTATTTCAGTGAAAGGAAGCATTCAAATAAGTGCAATGAGACTCCATAGCGATATTATGGTATCATTAGAAAACCTTTGTGTTTGAGCAGTCACTGGGGTAGATAGATGTTAAATGCTGCTAGCATCTGGCTGGCAACTATATTTTAGAATCATGAAAATGTAACCTTGGCCACAAAAGTAATTTATGGATTAAACTACTCATGGTTTTTAAAGTATCTGATGTCTTGCTTTTGTATTCTCTCCTTACAAAACTGCTTGAAAAATAACAATCTTGCAAAGGCTAATCTGATATTACACTTTCAATTTCTAGATTTCTGCATGGTTTAAACAAAAACATTAGGGAAGAATATTGAAAGAAGCCTATCAGAATCAACACTCTACTCAAAATATTCTCTAGTTTCTGAATGAAAAGGCAAATGCTAAACAACCAATTCAGAAACAACTTAAAAATGGAATAAAGCTCAGTGTCATCAACTATAACAAGTGAAAATTTTACATGATAATGAATACAGAGTAGTGTTGGGGGGGGAAAGATAAGTTTTCCTCTACCCTTCCAGTTTCCTGTGTGAGACACTCCTAGCATGAAAGGCAGGTTAACAGCAGAAAAGCAAACAAGTTTAACAGCATGTATAATTCTGAAGTACCTGGGAAATACCCGTGAAAACTGAGTAACTCCCCCAAATGGCCCATGCCATCCCTTTGAATACCATCTTCAGCTAAAGACAAAGGAAAGATGCTGAGGGAGACAACAACTGGGGCATAGCAGCGAAAGCACAGTAAATGAGAGTATGGTCGCTAAGCAGATTGAAGTCCTGCTTTTGCCATTGATGAGAGTTTCCAGGGATTTGATTCATTCTCCTTTTCCAGAATTGAGAGGGAGCTACCCCTGCAAATATAACTATCTCTTACAAGGTAAACTTCAACCCAGTTTTAAGAAATTCTTGTTCTTTTGTGTCATAATTTTTTTTTTAAGATTTATTTATTTATGCACACAAGCTGGGGTACAGGCCAGAGGTGTGGGGTGGCGAGAGGTTCACCAGAGACAGAGTGGGGTCATAATTAGCCCAAAATAATGTCCAATGCAAAAAGGCAGACGTTGAGGTGACAAATTCTGCTAACAATCAGCATCTACACAGCACAGTGTCTGCCATCAAGCACATACCAGAAAGGGAACAGCAAAATGTGTTTCCATGTCCCCATATTCCTTTTCTCAGGAAATCTCATCAACTGTGCAGAGATTCTCCCAACGTCACCTTCTACATCAGGGCGTGCACCCTGCACAGGTGTGGTTTTTAAACTGCAGCCTTTGTGCACTTCACCCTCTGGAGAAGTGAACAGATCCTGTCACTTTGCCTGGTGGACTCACTCTCTTTCTAGAGCGCAGGGTGTGCTTGTGGGTAGTTTGAAAGGATAATGAAACAAACTAAATTTCTCACAAGTTGAAGGATTTATATTAATGGAAAGATGTATGTTAAAACATGAAAAATATTTGTAAATTATTGAAATACCTTATGACTGAGTTAAATGTTGCTTCTGCTTTTATCCTCTCACTGAATGAATGTTGAAACCATGCTGTGCCCAGAAGGGCTAATTGGTTGTTTTAGTCTATTAGGACTAGAAGCGTTAAATACAGCGCCTGACAGCAGTGAAATTAGGGACAATACTAAACCAGAGTTATATGGACTGTAGCTAATGAATGGTATGTATCATGCCCAATTTTTCAATATTATCTGTTACAGTTGATTGGGTTGGGCAGAGGGGTTAGAATGAGGGGGGTCTGGAGGAAATGATGTAAGTTTCTGGGGAAATTTAAGTTAGTAGTGGGTTGGCAAATAATGTTTCCAGATCTTTCTGTTATGATATTTCCTTGACCATTAAGCAGTAATATAAGTTCTTCTTATATTCCAATGAATTACTTCTCTGTACAGCTCATAGACTTTTCAATTAACTTTATTAATTCCGCAAATTCTGACGAAATACTATGTAGCAACCATCGTGATCTTTACAGGTGTGTGATAATGAACAAGATGGAGGCTTGCATCTGCTCAGAGGATGTGCAGTTTCCAATGAAGAAGACAGGTTATTAGTATTTTTTAAAGCAGGATGAATGTTGCAGTCTGGGAGAATACAAGGTGCTGGCGAAAGGTGTCTCCTGCTGGAAGATTGTTGGAAGCAATTTGATACAACTCCCTATTTAATTACAAATGCAAAACCATGATTCCACTGACTGCTGTGTTGGTTTAGTTTAACCCCCCACACCTTAGTGAATCTTAACCAATCATCCAGTCTGTTTGAGAGAAAGAAATGTCCTTCAATGATACGTATTTGGGAAAAAAGGAAGTTCAAAACATATAGAGAAAATGCCACCCCAAGGGATATATCAACGATGTGTCAATTTAGATAAAGGAATGTTTTTCAGAGTGCACGCAAACACTTTAGAAATTTTAACTTGAAATGCAAAACAAGGTATTTAGATGTTAATGGTAAAAATTTTAGCTGTCTGCATGCGTGCTTCTATCCCCATCAAAAAGAGCCCAGTGCCATAATAATAATAAAAAGAACTGTGTTCTAGAGCTCAAATCCTGGCACTGCTGTGACTTGAACAACATATAGAACCCTCCAGAGTCTCAGAACCCTTATCTGAAAAGCTACATAATTGGGTTGTGGACAGCATTAAAGAAGATGATGATGTAAAGGCACCTATTGAATGCCTGATATGTTCAAAGCAGTCAATTACAGTCAGCTTCAAAAGAAATTGCTATTCCAATGACCGTCAGGTCTCATCATTGCATTAGGGAATAGAGGCAGCACAGAGCTTTTCTTCATGTAAAATACAATTCTGATCTTATTTTTCATTTCCTGTTGGAATCGTACACTTGTGAGGACCAAGGACTGGGCCGTTTCTCCTGCCCTTTGTGTCCCTGTGCCCGCAGGACGTCCCCTAGTGGCGGTGCGCCAGAATGTAGTTCCAGGGAAGCTTGGCTTCAGGGTCCTTCTTTCAGATGTCTTCTCCCTCAATCTTTCATCATTTTCCCTCCTGTTGCCTGAAAATGATAATTTATTCTTTCCATCAAAAGATTCCTTCCATCTGGTAGAACATTCAAAAGCAGTACAGGAAGTGCTTTCTTTTACATTAAAGCATGATCTCAGCTGATGTTATTCGTTGAAACTTTTCTCCTCTTATTTAAAGAATGCCTACTTTCTATACTTTGGGGTTAATGGGTAAAAAATACCTAAGATTGTGTTATAAAACAGAGATGAATGAAGCAAGTAATCAGAACATAATTTTTAGTAATAAAGAATTTTGATAATCATTCAGTGACAAATACTCCAATTTCACTTGGAAGAAGCTACCGAGAGAATTGGGAAGGAGAGGGATATGGTAAGATATCCTTATTTTTAAAGGAATTTATAAGGATAGAAATAAAATTCAAGAACAAAAGCATCTTTTCTTTTGCTCCGTTGCAAAGCTTTTAGAAATTCCCCAAATAAAAATGATTTCATGTCAAAAAATTCAAGTATATTCAAGGTTCTAAATAATGTGCTTTACATCGAATGACAATGACTGATGACAGTCTTGAGGAGTGAAAATCATTTGTCATTTTCACTGCTGATTTTTTTCCCATTGGGGTATATTGCATGTTTCAGAATTTTATGAGCTTCGCACATACATACCTATATACATATATATAGCTCTACATATATAGTATAGATATAAACATATATACACAAAAATTTTGTAAGGTTCCCTTAGTCCAGTAAAATTAGGCCAAAATGTGTTTCGCTTTAGAAATTTGATTTAGAAATTTGAGTTAATCTTCTGATTTCTCAAAACTCAATCCATTCCCTTATTTATTTTCTCTTTTAGAAATACAAATCTTAATGGAAAAAATAGCTATCCTACAAACCTTAAAAAATACATCAACAACTTATCATAGATTTTTACATGCATCACAAATTTCCAGAGTCAAATTTTGTGGTAATAATGTCATCCTGAAAAGAACTGCAGCTGTCTATTCAGGTGTGTTCAATCACTACTTGATAGAAATAATTACCTTCCACTCTCACTAGGTAATTGCCTTTTGATTGAGGTCATCAGAGCAATCAAGTCAGTGAGAGGTGGAAATCTGGAGTAGAAAAGAGACAAAGGGAAGAATCGTGTATAGAAATGTGAAGGAAGAACAAGAAAGAAGAGGCTTAATGTGTATCTAATATTTTACGTCGCAGTAATAATTTAAATAGTAGTGGTCATTAAAATCACCATAATGGACAGCCTGGGCTAATTGGTTTGGTAGTTTTATTTATTTTTTTTTTGAGGTGGAAAACTGAATATGTTTAAGCATTTGATTAGAATCATTAACTCACTCATATTTATGACATATTTATTTCCTAATTTAGTCTACAAATATTCATTGCACACAATCATGTAAAGGGTACAGTTCTAGGTGATGGAATAAAAAGAGATAGGAACAAAACAAAGAATATTTCGGTCCTACCAAAGTTTACATTCACATGATTGAAAAACACAGCAAAAGAGATTTGCATAGATGTTTAGAAGCAAAGAGATCACTTCATGTCTGTTTTATTAATAAATAGAACAGTGAAGAAGAAATCTTCAATAAGTTGGAGATTCTTAATGAGGCTCTTTGGGGGAAGAATTTGCTTTCAGAGAAATCAGCAGTTGAAATTTTTCGGAATGTTTAAGGAACTTAAAAAATACCAGCATGGCTAACAGTAATGTTAAGGCAAGGAATATGATTTAGATTTTTGCAGTTTAATGAGTACACCCCCATAACTTTGAATTAGTTCTTCTGAATGTGAGGAAACATAATCACCAAAAAAGGTCATCTTCTAATCCAGAAATCCTCTTCACAAAAGTAGTAGAGAAAGAAAACTCTTTGATTATGGAGTAGGCATTGAACTTGAAGTGATGTGTATCGCAAGGAAGGCAGAAAGGAATCTATCACTCCTTATGCAGTCAAGCAAATACAGCTCTTTATGTAGACTATTTCTCCAGATAAACAACAACTAGCCTCAAAATAAGCATTTTATCATTCATAGTACATCCTAACTTTACCTAGTTATTGCCTGTGTTAGTTTATTGGCTTTATACATAGAAACAAATTTCTACCTTTGTGACATCTCGAGTTTTGAAACTTGGAAGTTAGGTTCCTATTGTCCCAGAGAAATTAAGAGATATGGGCATTATATTTTTTGTTTTGATTTTTATATTTTAAAGAAATGGATCCCAGGCATTTGATGACGATATCCCTATATCAGACAGCTAAAAGAAGTCTTCTTTAGTCTCAAAACGGTTTCATATGTGTGCCAAAGAGAGAAAGTTCTTACGTTATTCAATCTTCTTAGGTAAATGTCTCAATAAAAGGGAGAAGAGGAAATTATCTTGCCTTATTTTCAATGGAGAGAATTAAACCTCATATTTTTATTAGGTATTTGTCCTTACACGAGTAATACCTACATTACATGAAAAGTGCTTAAGGATTGCTTAGTGGTCTTTTAAAACTACAGATTCTGTTTAGTGGATACGTTGTCGGGCCTAAAAGTCCATATTCTTAGCAAGCTACCTGGGTTGTCTGTGGTACTGGTCAGGGGAACGCACTGAGTGGCAAGGTTAGGTAAGGGGCTAGAGAGGCAACATGGAGCGTGACTAGAACCAACATGAAAGGTGTTTGGGTAAGACCAGATCTTGTAGGGTCTTGGAGACTGTTGACAGGACTTTTGCTTTGAATGAGACATGTTTGAACAGAGGGAAGACATGTCTTGTTACTGATTTTTAGAGGATTGTTCTGGCTGCAGCAGGACGAGTAGACTTTGGGGAGTAGGACATGATGAAAGGCCAGAGGAGTAACCCAAATGAGATAATGGATAATGGCTGGGCAAGGCCATCTTGGGGGTGGTAAAATGTAGTCGGGGACTACACAGGATTGAGATGTGAGAGAGTAAGGGAGGCTATGGATACTCCCAAGGTTTGGGTCTAAGAAACCAGCTAAAAATTCTATTTTTCTGGCCTCCCTGGTGGTGCATTGGGTTATGTCACAGCACTATGAAGCTATTCACAGCCACCACAGCACGAGTTTGATCCCTGGCCAGGGAGCTGACCCACTGGGCACAGCAGACCTCTCCTGTCTCCCCGCTGCTCCCCTCAGAAGTGAATTTCAGTAGATCTTCCTGTTCTGCTCCCCACTCTGTCTCTGGTGAATCCTCTCACCCCCTGCACCTTTGGCCTGCACCCAGGTTCTTGTATGCATAAATAAATCTTTAAAAAAATAAAAGTTCTGGGGCCTCCCCGGTGGCACAGCGGTTAAGTGCTGCACTGTGGAGCTGTCGACAGCGGCGACGCGAGTTCGACGCCTGGCCGGGGAGAATCCCACATGGCGCGGCAGACCTCTCCTTCCTCACCCGCTGCTCCCCTCAGCAGTGGATTTCTGATCTGCCTGTTCTGCTACCCTCTCTGTCTCTGGTGAGCCCTTTCGCTGCCCCACGCCTCTGGCCTGTAACCCAGCTTGTATGTATAAATAAAAATAAATCTTTAAAAAAAATAAAAGTTCTATGGGAAAAAATTTAGAGACAGAATCAAGATACATAAATTAGGGAGGTATATCTAGGGTTTGGGGATCTCTGTAATTTGTCTCTAGATAACAATCAATTGCTCCGATGCAGAAAGGAGTAACTATGTAGAGAATTTGTTTACTTTCCTATATATTTATTTTTCAGTTAAATTGTTTTATTGAGGTGACATTGGTATACAGCACTATGTTTCTTTGGGTATACTTCTGATGTCCCTTTTTAATTAATAATAGCTTTATATATTTTTGTGCTCACTCATCTGGTACCTCTGTACTGATGAGCGTTATGCCTTCCTGAGTAGTGACCCCTTAATCCTTGTGTGAGAGACATTCATCCCTGCCTCTTGTTACTCTCTTTTATCTGGGAGCCTGTGTTATCTGATGTAAGTATGGATGTCCCTGCCTTTTCTAGAAAACAGTTTACTAGAGGATCGTTTGCTAACCTTTCCCTTTGAGCCCAGGTCTCTTTGGAGCTGAGATGAGTCTCCTGGAGAAAGCAGAATGGTCTTTTATTTTCTGATCCAAACATTCACTGTGTCTTGATTGGCAAGTTCACACCACACCTTTTAGGGAAATTATTGATATATACAGATTTATTGTCATTTTGCTATTTTCTAGGTGTTTTTGCAATTTGCTTGTGTTCATTTGTTCTCTTCAGTTGTGTTTTGATAGCTACCTTTTGTGTAGAGATTAGATTCCATTTTTGTCTCTGTTTCCTCTAGATATTTTTGTTCTAAGCTTCTGGGATTTTGCAGGGTGGGTTGTGGGAAGTTGGCTGGTGGAGTGTTTAGGACATCAGCCTCCCTGGGCGCTGCAGCTTTAACCAAGGGAAGGGCTAGCAGTTGCCATCGGGTCCAGGCCGACTCCACCAGCGGTGCTAGCCCAGAAGCCCTCGGCTGCAGGGTCCCATTAGCTGCAACTGAATTTTTTGTGTACAGAGGCTTTGCCTGAATCTCAGGCACAGCAGAGGGCAGGGGTCGGTAGTATTGGGCCACAGGAAGATCCCAAGGGAAATTGCAGTGTACAAAACAGAGTGTCCAGAATTCTGTCAAGTCGAGTCAGGAGACGGAGTGAGTGCTTCTGGGGACCGACATTCTAGTCACGAACAGCCTCGTGTATCTTCTGTGCCACCTCAGTTTAGTAGCCTAAGATCTCGAGGGGTGATGCGTATACTCTTAGCTGCAGTGGGCCAGCCAAGCTGAGGGAAGCCCAGGGGTGCTGGGTAGGGGAAGGGTGAGTGCTTCTCAGGACCACTGATGTTGGCCTGAAGCAGTCCCTGGCGCTCCATCTTCAGTACCACACCCATCCTAGAGTTTTCCCAGAGAGCTGTGCTCCTACCAGATACCTGTCTGCAGTCTGTGGAGGAAATGGTATGTCCAGGTGCTGACAGTCCACCATCTTGCCCACCCTCTCCTAGGTGGGGAATTCAACCAGAGTCGGGGCTCTGTTGTAGGGAACGGAGAAGGAAAATAATGAGAATGTGCGCACGGGTGTGTGTGTAGAAAGAGTCGTAATATCTGAGCTGGACAAGGAGAGGGTGACGGCCAGAGCAGGAGTGGAGAGAGCAGACCGCTGGGTGCTGGGGTCCGTAGGTTAGAAGTCAGAGTTCTAGAATGCGAACGACAGAAACAGATGTGGAGAGTGAGGTCTGGAAAATCGCTATGATGAAGGGGATGAGGTCCTGATGATGACCTGATTTGGTCTATGCCATGGAGTGGCCACCTGAAGGCCACTAAGTAGCCGGAGTGTTAAAGGTGCTTTGCAAGTGAGAGGAGAGAGTATCGGGGTGATCGCTGCTTTGAAATCGATGTCATCGCGGATGCGCAGATTCCTGTGGGAGGGAGGACGCAGCGCTAACTGTGGCCTCCAAAGATTCGGGGTGACTCCAGGCTCGGGTGTCTGACAGCGCACAAGTTTTGCGGGAAGTTTCGTGGGCCGTGCGGATTGCTGGGCTGGTCTGCGAGCCCAGAGCTTGTTAGAGAGGGTGGGCGTCTTTGGTCCGGAAGCAGCGCTGAGGTATGAAGAGGGCTTTCATCTCGTTCAAACCGCTGAGCTGAGGAGTGTTGCGGAGAAAGCGGGTCCTCTGGGGAAAACCGGTTTTATTTAGAAAAAGGTGAAGTGGAGGATAAGAATGATAAATGTAATAGTTGAAAATATCATTTTGCTAATGACTAACTGATTTTTAAGGTGCACAGGAAAGTCAGTAATTGCATTTTTTCTTAAAATTTATTTGTTAAAATGGAAAGCATATGTGTTCTAATTTGAATTTTATATCCCTTTATCATTATACTCATATTATTTAAGGTAAATCAGATTATGTTCTCATCTATAATGATATGCTTAGTGTTAAAGCATTTTTCTTTTGATTTAATGCTTGAAGGGTGTAGGTATTCAATTAAAATATTGCTGAAGCAAGCCTAATATTTGATCTTTAATTAGTACCATTATTAAGTAGGATTATGTAATATTCAAGACAATGAGGAGAGAACATTTTGCAGTTACATAATTCTTATTTTGATGTAACCTTGGAATTAGAAGATAGTGTGAAGTGAATTCAGTCCATACGGAAGAGCTGGTAGATGCTAAGGGAAGTGATGTATGGAATAATGATTCCCTGAAGTAATTTTTGGAAGGAGGGGACTGGAAAGAACATTCCCCGTATTGGAAAGCCCCCTGTGCTTCACGGTACAGGGATGCTGTAGTTTTGCAACTTACCTAAAATGGTTGAGTTTTATTAACTCTTTTTTTTTTTTAAACTAAGCTTTGAAAAGCTGGACATCAGCTTGTTTCAGAAAGCAAGGAAGCTGACCCGAAAGGATTGCTGGGTGATACTGTTACTGTTATTATTTTTGTTTGTCATATATTTAGCGCCACAGTGCGCTCCGTTACATACATAACATGAAGAATATAGTACCAGACACAGACATATACAGTGTTCCGAGAAGTAATAAAGTAGTTTGATTTGTTTTCCCTTCAATTAGTTCATTAAAGAATGTAATGGATGATCAGAATTAGGGGTATATGATGCATTTTACTCCATTCTTTATTTCCTCTCTAATGTTAGGAGAAATATTGAAAAAAGTACATTTTGATACAATGTCATGTCAATGTCCCACTTGTCATCCAACATGTTTCTGGGGGAAAAAAAAAAAGGCAGTAGCTGGCATTCATACTTTTGGAACTTTTTTGCCATTTATAAAATTGGCTCTATTGCCTACTTAAGTTCGTATAGTAAATCTACCTTAGTCAAGTGAGTTGAGATTTGGAGGTTTTTGTTTTATGAAACAGTGTAGCACATTGTATTCAATATTGCAGGTAAAGGTAATCATTTAAATCATTTCTCTGGGGCCTCCCCCGCGGCGCAGTGGTTGAGCGCTGAGCTGTGGAGGTGTCGGCAGCGGCGACGCGAGTTCGACGCCCGGCCGGGGAGAATCCCACATGGCGCGGCAGACCTCTCCTGCCTTGCCCGCTGCTCCCCTCAGCAGTGTACTTCTGATCTGCCTGTTCTGCTCCCCACTCTGTCTCTGGTGAACCCTCTCGCCGCCCCACACCTCTGGCCTGTACCCCAGCTTGTATGTATAAATAAAAAATAAATCTTTAAAAAAAATAAATAAATCATTTCTCTGTTTCTATGAAACAGAAAGTAGGATACGTAACTTTTAATTTTGTTTTCTGTGCTCCTAAGTCTTTGCAATAATTCACATTTTTTCACAGCTTTCGAAGTCTGTGTTAAGAAATAGCATAAGGGAAAGTTATTCCAACTTAGGCCACTTCTCTAAACAGAATCGTTTTTAATTTCTTCTTTATTCAGAAAAAGTTTTACTGCTAACTGCTAGTAACTAGAGATATAAAGTGATTTGTCCTTAACAGCTGTGTTTGTTTTTAATTATTCATTTCCAGAAGCATATTCCTGTGTAACAGGTGCCCCAGTGTTGCTGTGAAAACGGTGTATATATTTTAAAAGTCCTAATTTCTACCAGGCATGTTGTTTTGACAACTTAGGGGCAGTTTTTTAATGAAAATGTATGCCGTACTTCTTAATTTTCAGCAAATATATTATTTAAAATTTAATTTTATGTTCAATTTTCAGTACCACAATTGATATATCTCTTAATAAAGAATATAATCACAAACAAGTAATCAAAATTATTGAAAATGGTATGGCTTAAGTCTAAATTAATTTATCAATGCAATTTTAGATTGCCAATTCAGCATCAATACTCTGAAAGTTTGAAGTGATGCTCATAATCTGCTACTAAAAGGACTAATATATCTTTCATTCATTGTATGTAAGATAATTTGAAAATTTTATGACAGTCAAAAAACAATTTTTAGTAAAAAGATTCATATTTATATGTTAGCACATTCACTTTGCTAGGCTATTCACGTACATTATCTCTGTTTTTACAACATCCCCATAGAGCTATCATCTTTTGGAGATGAGAAGTACATTTTTCAAAGTATCATGGGTTATACAATGTTAATAAGCAGTCTCCTAAGTTCTAATTTTTCAGAAAAATTAAAGTTTACTTGATCAAAGTTCGTGATCAAAGAAGTTCTGATTCTTAATCTGGTTGACTCAACACCTCATTCTTTTGCATATTCTTTTGCATTTTATTTGAGGGTTAAGCTTTCTGGGATTTTGAGGTTTGTGCAATTTCAATTCTCAGCAGCAGTGAGGAGAAGGACTAGAACACTGTTCACATTGAACCCATTATTTCTGTGTTTCTGCCTAGAAATTACAGGTCTGTTAAGTTACTAACACTGTCCACATCTAGTCACATGGATTTGCGAAATTGCAGATAGGACTGGAATTGGAAGAGAAAATGTGGGGTAGTTGGTGAGCATTGCCTACTCTGTCAAGTGGGGGAAAGATTAAATTTCAGATAGGTCAGATAGCTTGCTTGTAGTGAACACAATGAATAAAATGCGACACGTAGCGTGAAGGCTATTTCTTTCTGTTAGTAGGCTTACTCTATCTCATGTGTATAGGTCTGTTACCTTTTATTGGGGAGTCATGTACAAGGAGAAGCTGCAAAGGTCCTTTATTCTCATGTTACAACATGTGCATATTCACAATGAAGTTATACATGAGAACATGTGTGGGGAAGACACTTATAAATTCAAATTCTGCATCTGTTGCAGCAATATTCGCAATTACAGTGTACACTTGTATAGCTGTTAGGAAGAGATGCAATTGGACTTTGAAACGACTCATTACTGTGAAATTTTCATGTACATTTCAGGACTGAAGTTGTCCTCAAAGGTCATACTACCCCATTAACACATGACCTCCCTCTGTAACAATACTACCAAAGGTGCTACTATCTACATGATTATGAACAGATAGTTTTAGAGCCAAAGACACCTGATTTGAATCTTAATTGACTGCTGTGGAGACAGCACTGTCAATTACCACATATTGAGAGCTTGCAATAAGCACTTCATGAGCATTTAATTATTCCTACAGAGAACCCATGACTCGTGTGTGATAATCACCACCATTTCAGTATGAACAAATGGATGTTCAGATCATATTACTTGTGTTGAGATTCACAATGATGCTGGATGGACATCAGGTCTTATCTTCAGCTATGCTTTATTGTTCCAATCGTTATTAGGTTCCTGACATCTTAGATAGCTTTCACCATTCATGGGTGTTAATTTTCACCATATTCATTCAGAATGTGATGCTAAGGTACAGGGTCTCCATCTTGTGTCTGTCATTGTTTAGAGATTTATGTTGTTTTCATGTTTGTTTTCATAATTGATAGATACCATGTTGTTAGATTTAGATCATGTCACCTGTTGTTCAGAAACCTTATCACCTCCAGATCACTTCTGGAAACACGTTTCCACCTTATTTCATAAAGACAATTAATATTTTATATGCATATCACTTTACATCCACAAAATACTCTCAAACTCAACATTTTATTATCTCCCCACAGTAATTCTTAGTATAGTCCTCGTGGTCCTAATACTTGTTTTCCTTCTACTTCAATAATCGTTCATGTTTCTTTATAGCAAGTTCTCCTTCAGGTATTCACCTTGTAGATGTTTGAGTGTCTGAAGGCTTCATCTTGAGCTCTCTTTTCATCTCTATTCATGACCTCTCCAGAAATTCTCTCTCTCCAGGGTGTTAATTCCACTGATGTGACACTAATATGTCACATTTAACTAACATGTAAGGGTTTATTCATGCCAAAAGATTCATAATTGAATGAATTATTTTGGGTGTCCTTAAGATGTGCCTCAACTTCACAAATCCTGGTTAATGGAAAAAAAAAAAAAACGTAACATAATGAAAATGCTAAATAACATTTCAGGTAAAATGAAGAGTTTTGAACAATAAATGAAGATGTGTTTTATTTTAACTTTATAGGTTTGAGGCAATTATAAGGAAGCGTTAATCTCATCTCCATTTCACCTGTGACGGGCTGAAATGAAGGAGAATGAGTGACACACTCATGCTCTCACAGTCGGTAGGTGGGAGGTGGCTTCTGGCGCTCACGCTGGCTTCAGCCTTGTGTCAGCCACACCACCTGTGTCCCCTAAAGGACTTTGAGATGTTTTCTCACCACTTCATTGTCTCCTTCATTTTTTGTTTCTTTCTATTCCTTCTCCCTCTCCCTGAACAACCTCTCCACCCCATACCTCCTCTCCTGTTCTCTCTCTCTCACACTCTGTATATCCATATAAAACTTTTAGAGGCCATATCATACATTTAACTTCAGATTGTTACTTATTAGCATGCTTTAAAAACAAAATGTCTAAAAAATATACTTTGTTTTCCTTGAAAACCTTGATTCTTTATCCATTGAGGTCATCCACCAATGTCAGAGTTTAATTTGGGGTATAGGTTCATTTTAGCTATTAGTTTTGAATTGGAGATCATTTATTTCCGTTTTAGCCATCACTGATTTTGAATGTTGATGCAGATCTTTTTATGGATGTAAATGAAAATGTGCATATGCTGTTGGCATTTGTTTTATGACAAACCAACTTTACACATTGGTTGTTGTGCTTCAGGGTATGTTAACTTTTGTGCACGTCAAAATAGGGTTTTGAGGACTGTGTTGGAAAGCCATAGAACTGCTAATGAGTAGTGGAAAGATTAAGAAATAAATATGGGGCCTCCCTGGTGGCGCATCGGGCTAAGCGCAGCACCATGAAGCTACCCAGAGCCACTGCAGCACAAGTTCAATCCCCAGCCAGGGAGCTTCCCACAGGGCGCAGCAGACCTCTCCTGTCTCCCCGCTGCTCCCCTCAGCAGTGTACTTCAGTGGATCCACCTGTTCTGCTCCCCACTCTGTCTCTGGTGAGTCCTCTTACCACCCCACACCTCTGGCCTACACCCCAGCTTATATTCATAAATAAATAAATTGTTATAAAAAAGAAATAAATATGTATCCTAAATCAAGTAACTAATGACAGGTTAAATAACATAATGGTAATAAGCCCTAAGGAATGAAAATATAAGTGAAAAACGGGATAGACACTGATAAATGGGAAGTTTGTATTTTAGGTAGAGTAACGGAAGGATGGGAAGGACTTGGTTTGTAAAGTTTTCCATAACAAATATGCAAAGGAGAGAAAGAAGCTTGCATTAAAAGATCAAATGCCAAAATCAGGGCGTTTTAAGTAGGCGAATACGGCTCTAGCACAGACAGTTGTAGGAGAGGAGAGGCGAAAACAGGGTCAGGGTACAGTTCTTTCATGTAGATTTGTAGGTCCTCAATTTAGCGGGAATTTTAAGGACTGAATACACACCTTAAGTGTCAAATATTCAGATTAACTCTAGGGACTCCATTTTTAAATAACCTGAATCAAATGTGCCAAGTAAGTCATATTTAGAAACACTGCACAGTTAAATCTCACACCAGATACATGCACATGTGTGTAAACATGCATACATAAAGGGATAGAAAAGATATATGCATCTTACAATGTTCAACAACTAAGATTCTTTAATCAGTGGATACAAGGAAAATTCCTAGCATTTGGAATAGAATTTAAAACACACATGAACCATCTATATACATGCAGATATAGGTGGAATGAAAAATAAAACATAGAGCAATGTAGAAAATTCAAATAAATTAGAAAAACAGCAAATGTCAAAGCATTAACATGATTGAATGTAGCAATGAATATATATATATATATATTTTAAAGGTTTATTTATTTATTTTATTTATACATACAAATTGGGGTACAGGCCAGAGGCGTGGGGCGGCGAGAGGGTTCACCTGAGACAGAGCGGGGGGCAGAACAGGCAGATCAGAAATACACTGCTGAGGGGAGCAGCGGGCTAGGCAGGAGAGGTCTGCCGCACCATGTGGGATTCTCCCCGGCCGGGTGTCGAACTCGCTTCGCCGCTGCCAACAGCTCCGCTGCGCAGCGCTTAACCGCTGCGCCACCAGGGAGGCCCAAATATATATATTTTTGTAGTTATGCTGAGGATTTAATTCAGTCCAACATATTTCCTTCAGTTTAAAAAAAATGTTTCCTTCACATTTTTTCCATAACTTTCAGTAAATGAGGATAATTACATCTAGAAGTGATTCGTCTTGATAAGTGCTCTTATAAATTACAGCAGCTAATTTTTAGTGAATTAGGTTTATTGGGACACTGCTGAGTTAAAAGCGCTATGTTTTTCTGTTGAAATTTCCTTATTAAATTAATGACTTCTTGTGCAACAAAATGACAACTGAAATTATTATAACATTTAAATCTAAAATGTTTTGTTTGAACATAAAACACCAATTCTTGTTTTCTTAGCTTGGACCCCTATAATTGAGAAATGTCTTTATTTAATAATGTTATTAAGAGAACACATATAAATATACCTAAATGTTTGGGCAGCTTAGGTTTTCTAATCCCCTATACTTTCTGCAAAGACTTTCCAGTTATTTGTTAAATAGCTATTTAAAATAACTAACTAGTTAGGATAGACTTTTTACATCTATAAATATAACATTCTTATTTTTTTCCATGTGCTATATTTGGGAATGTTTGGATGTTGGAAATATCAGCAAGAGAGGAAACAGCATGGAGAGTAAGTTTGGGGTAAAAAGGTGCCCATATATTCAGACCTAGAAATCATGTCCCATTGACTAGAGTTGAAGCATAGAATCAGCACACCTGACTGCAAAGGAGGCTGGGAAATGTAGCAAGCTGTAGGCTCAGTAAGAAGAGAAAAACACATTTATCACGGTCAACCACTTGCAGCCTCTTCTACTTCTAGACAATATTATGGCAGAGCAACTTAGACAATAATCTGTATTTGATTACTTACTGTAGGAAAGTTGTGTGCTTTCTGTCTAGTATCAGTTTATAGACCGTATGTCTTACTGACTCTCAAAAGTACAGCAAAATATTGAAAGTAATTTTTGGCTAGTATACCTCAACCTAATTTCCGATTCTTAGACGCCTATAAACAATGATAAATAGGCTTCTTTTCTGTATTTTTAAATCAGAGATTCATACAAAGAATTAAGTGAGAGCCCAAAATAGAGGAGAAAAGAGCCCAAGGGACTATGGTGATGGTTCACTGGTGAATTGGTGGTGGGAATCCTATGGGGGATACACGATAATGTAAAGGATGTAAATTAAATTAAAAAAAAAGAAAATTGTTCAAGATTAAGACTAAAAAGAAAAAAAAATAAGTGATAATTTAATTCATAAGCAAAGAATTTTTTTGCCCTGATTTTTGTGTGGAACTTCAGTGGAACTTTCTAACCTATGTCAACTATGAAACACTTCACACTATTGTGTAGTAACTGACATTGTCTCTCAATCCTTACACAGAATATTTTAATAACCTTCCAACATAGCCCACGGTTCCTTCAATGTGAGACCTCAAATCATCAACTCCTGCTGAAGGGGTAACCCTAAAATAACATGTCCTTCCTGATGATTGAATTCAGACAAGCCACAGGAGCTAATAAGTTACTGTAACTAAGAAGCACTTGACACAAAATATGAACTGAGTCATTCAGATTATCATCAAAAAATTAAGCTATAAAATTGGATTGAATCAGAATTTGGATGTAAGCAGAAGGAATCTATTTCATATTAGTAACTCTAAAGCACAGGATAATCATACAACTTGGCTCAGAAGTCTAGTCTTTATTTTTTTTTAATATGCATTTCCAGGAAAAGACAAATCTTTAAAGTCATATTTCAATTTATTTGATATCTGAATTCCCATAATTATCTATCAGCATCCAGCCAAACTGGACAACTGGTTAGGGTTTGGGCCCTTCTTCCTTCCTACTTTTCTTTCTGGTAAAAGTGGGGAATCAATTTCAGAAAAAAACTGTCTCCTTCAAATACGGAGTCAGTTTTTCTCTCCCTTAAGGCTGGTTCCCTGAGCCCTCATTAGAATTGCTCTCCTACTTTTTAATGAAATTCTCACATTTTCTCTCATACTGTAGTTACTTCTTCCCCTGTCTAGCCTTGTTCCATGGCAAGTATTGAACTCTTTTAGGGGTTTATGTTAACTATACCTGTGTCATTCAAATAAACAATGTTTGTATATATTATGGGGATAGAACTTCATAGATTCTTTTGTCAATTTGTTTTGTTTTATTCTTTATTAATTCTTGTGATCTTGTGTTTGTATGTGTTGTGTATATATGTCTGTGACATCTAAAATTGAAATCAGACCAAAGACATTCAAAATCAGTGTTTTGAAATTGTACTGCCTAACCATCATTTTCCGTCCCCTCACTTATTCTACCCATTAAAAAAATAAAGCAAAACTATATTTCAAACCTTTATAGCAAGGATAGGGGATGCAGGAGGAAGATAATATACCAGTAGTAAGTAATGAGAAATCTATGACCCAGTGTGTGAATAAGTGATGTAAAATATGACTGTGAGTGGCCAGAGGCTGCGGTGACAGCAAGGATAATTCCTCGGGAGGGTTGATGTGCGTGGAAGGTGTGCGGTTGTCCAGTCTATGTATATCTTCCTGCCTCTGCAAGCTGTTGAGACTTCCCACATCTTACTCCTTTATGTATCAAGCTCTTCGTTTGTTAGTTTAGTAAACTAATATAAATATCTTCCTCCCTACTTTTCTTTCTGGTGAAAGTGGGGAGTGAATTTCAGAAAAACTTTCTCCTTCAAATACAGAGTCAGTTTCACAAAAAATAATGCACAAATTGACAAAAGTGTCCATGAAGTTCTATCCCCATAATATATACAAACGTCGTTTATTTGACGGACACAGGTATAGTTAACATAAACCCCTAAAAAAAATGCATACGTTTGAAAATGTTTTGAAAATAGCAAAAAATAGACAAAGATAATTGATGAAAGAAAGTCAAGGATTGAAGGCAACGGTGGCTGGTTTTCTAAAAGAATGTCCAGATCTGCTCAGCAAAATGCTCAAATGAAAACCTGGAAATGTTTTCTTCCCTAACACAGGTAGCTCTGAATTACAAGTTATTCAAGAAAAGTTATCTGCTACCCTTCTCCTTTTTATCTTGCTATGTAATCGTGGTGCATTATTCAGAAAGTAGCTTCACAGTCTCCAACAAATTGTTTTTATAGATGCTTGATTATGTAAATACATAAATATTGATTTTTTTAATAGTGGGCAGCCTGTGTAAATTTTGATGGCTTTCTGACAAAAACTTTGCAATATGTGTCACAAGTCAGTTTCTGCTGACAGTCTGAAATAGAACTCTAAGAAAAATGCAAATAGATGTCACTTCTCATTTGTGAGAAGCTTGAGAATTATGAATTTATAAATATTTAATAGCGATGGGTCAAACAGAAATGTGTTCTTCCAATCGAGTCTATGGCGGTTTATTCATGGAGTATATGTGTTGAAGCTTCTCTGCGACAGTACTACATGGATTAAAGAGCTAGAAACAGGGTAATACTAGGTGATTATCCAGGAAGTGGGTCATAGCCTGCTGCCCGAAACATTGTACCGTTAGAATACTTGTTTCTAAATCATTAATTTTTCTGTCTGAAGCATATAGAACTGCCAGTTTAAAGTTTATCCAATTTGGAACAAAAAAGAAGGCTTATTTAGAGCCTTTTCTAGTTAGACCTCAGATAACTTCATTGAAGACTTTAGAAAATTTACAGGGGCCATTTTGTATATCCGTCACAAAGACATCCCTGTAAAATTATTTTGCCCAGAGTATTCTGTTTATCAGGAAACAGTACTGAAATGAATTAAAGGGTAAAGGTTGTTTTGTTTGTTTTTTTTTAAGCTTTGGTAGAATCAGGAGTGAAACCACATGGTCCTGTTCTTTTGTTTTTCTGGGGGAAGGCTTTGGATTACTATTGCAGTTTCCTTGCTAGTACTTGGTCTTCAGACTTTCTGTGTCTTCCTGATGGAGTCTCTAAAGATTGTATGTTCTTTAGAATTTGTCTGTTTCCTCTTGGTTATCAAATTTTTTGGAATGAAGATATTAATAAGTTTCTCTTATGATCCTCTATTTTTGAGATATTTCTTATAACTTTTCCGCTTTTGTGTCCAATTGTATTTATTATATTTGAATCCTATTTTTGAATTAGGGGGACTAGTCAGAGAATTGTCTATTTTGTTTAAATTTTCGAGTAACCAGGTTTTGTTTTCACTGATTTCTTTTTCAGTTTCTCTTAGCTAATGAGGTAAGGTGTTATACTAATAGCAATGAGTCTGTATGAAAGCCTTGTTTATATTATGTGGCAATTTTTTTTAATGGGATGAAGGTGACTGAAATATACTTCTTTTTTGAAGGGTCGGTTTCTTTCATTTCTTCATGAATAAATTAATTATATTTGTTCAAATGATGGCTCAAGTTACTTCATTTTCTTTTTTTTAAAGATTGATTTATTTATGGGCCTCCCTGGTGGCGCAGCGGTTGAGTGCTGTGCTGTGGAGCTGTTGGCAGCACATGATGCGAGTTCGATGCCCGGCCGGGGAGAATCCCACATGGTGCGGCAGACCTCTCCTGCCTCACCCGCTGCTCCCCTCAGCCGTGTATTTCTGATCTGCCTGTTCTGCTCCCCACTGTCTCTAGTGAACCCTCTCACCACCCCACGCCTCTGGCCTGTGCCCCAGCTTGTATGTATAAATAAATAAATCTTAAAAAAAAGAAACTTAAAAAAAAAAAAAACGATTGATTTATTTATGCATACAAGCGCTGCGGTGCAGGCCAGAGGCGTGGGGTGGTGAGAGGATTCGCCAGAGACAGGCGTGCGATCACCTTGATTAACCTTAGCCTGGAACGTGTTTGTGGGGTGACGCAGATTTGTGGTTGCTCTGGATGTATGTGCCAAGGATTAGAAAAGTAGTCTCTGTATTGCTTTTAGGGCCACAAATACATTTCAGTGAGCAGGCAAATTCTCCAATAACGAATCTGCAAATGATGACTGCCTATATCTAGGTAGTCAGGGCTATACTGTGATCAGTATATTCACTGGAATAGATTTGGTAAGTGTAAGAAAAATGTGGCAGGAAGTTGTAAACCTTTACTCTCTATGTTTTACGTCGTCTCAGAGCATTTCCCGTTTTCCCTTCCCAGTCACTAAAGCAACATCAATTTATGAAAGGAGTTACTTGTAGGGAAGCAAGGACATAGGGTCAGTGAGACCTGAGATCATAGCTTAAACTCAAAGGAAATCCTAAAATTAAAAAGTTGAGTAAATGTCCAAATGAAATTATTGTAATCATTCTGTATTGCAACAGTTGATTATTGATTATTTTCACCCAGTATTTACTTAGAACTGTACCAGAGCCTTGTGTTTACATGGAATAGAGTAATTAAGAGTGACTCCATGGTAAATTAAAAATATATGTAAGGTGGAATTCAGGTTTACATGCACTAAGAAATTAAAGGGGAGGCTAAAGTATACAAATCGTCTGCCATGATATTGAAGATGTGAAATCCATGGGCTACGCGATGGTAAACAGCGCTATGTAGAAATTTGTCTAAAGTAAATTCTCAAATATCAACAATTCCAAATAAATTTTACCAAATGGGAAATATGTTAGTATCTACTACAAATCAGACTTTATCAAATGCCAGAGATTTTTCTTTTCTTAATTGAGAGCTTTTTACATAGAAAGCAGCATACTGCATAATTATTTTGTTAGGAGGACTGGATGAAAGATTAAGCAACAAAATTAGACTTTCATTTGATGTATGAATATTATTTTATTCATCTTTTAGACATGGTACAGAGATTGAAAAGAATACTTAATATATTGTACATGCTCAATTTTTAAATTTGAGTTTGGAACCATCAAATTTCTGTGTTTTGATCATCCCATGTAATACATTTTGCATGACAAATTTACAATAAACCTGGATGACACATCTGTCTTTCAGATCACGAGACTCTTTCCATTTGCCCTGAAGTAGTAATTCCATAAATGGCAGCTTACTGTACAAACAGAATCAGTTTCCTTGTTATTAGGAAGTTTATTTACTTTCATAATGTGGTTAAAAGTAAAAATTGCTATGTGCTGAGACTTAGCAGGAAAGTTCTAATGCATTTATATAATATTAAGTGCCAATTTTTCAACGGTTTTAGAATCAGATGTCACTTTAGAGAGTATATATTTCAGAATTCTCTGAATTTTAAATTACTAAGCCAAAGATCAGGGACGTTTGTTGACATTAATTGCTATAGAGTAATAAGAAAATCAATTATAACTATGAAATACTATCTAAAGCTAATGTAATTACTCATTTGAAACTCTCAGATAGGCAGTGAGTATAAGAACTAATATAAATTTGTCAATTTTTGGTCCAAAGACCTTAGTCCTATGCCAATCTGATTCTTCTTTATTAAAAAAAGAATTGAGATTGATATCCAAAAACAAGCTTTAAGATAACCACCAAATTGCAGTGCTTCCTTAAATATTGTGTTGTATTACTGTACTGATGGACCCAAATATGTTTTGACAACACAATAACTGAACCAAGGAAGTGATAATCATGAGGTGATTGTCAAAAATTGACTGGAAGTAGAAATCTTAAATAATCAGATTTAGCAACAGATAATGTTGCTAATAAAACAGGACATTTTATAATGTAATTTATGAAGCAATTTAGAGAGAAAATTGTAACACCCCTATTTTATAAGTAAAATAGAGAAATTCCGTGAAACTTTGCAAACATAATAAAGCTAAGAATCTGCAGGCTCTGCATTTGATCCTGCTGTGAAGTGCTCTCTGTCCTTAGTATGGCACTTATCAGGTTCACAATATGTTTACCTCTACTTTTTATTTTTCTTATTTGGATTTGAACATATAAAGTGGCAAAAACTAAATTGTGAACTATATGGAAAATGAAAACTTTTTTAAAAAGGGTGGAAACAGAGGTAAAACTAAAAACAATATTTGAGAAAATGCTTGCTGCAGTTCTTTGAGTTCACTGAAATCACTTCATGTAAATTTCCAGTTACTAGCACCTCATTAAGAGACAAAGTTTAAGAAATGGAAGATGTACTATTACAAAATCTCCTTTACCCAATAGCTAAAGAAAAACAAAATTAAAATGAATCAAAATATAAACACACATAAAAGCAAAAACCTTAAATAATGGTAACAAATTCAACTTTAACCTAAATTCAGTGCAAGAAATTTCAAAACTTTTAAGCAATATAATAGACACCCTTAAAATAATACTCAAAATCTTGAGTATTATATAAATTTTCCCAAACCTGGAGAGAACTGTAAGTTTCTGTCCTTAGCTTTCTTCTGTGTAATGAATAGAAATGGCTGTTGCAAAGAAATAGGGAAAGAACACAGTGAATAACTTAATTCTGATAGAAGAATGACAGGGTGCCTAAGGACCTGAGTAAGTCTTGTGAATTTCTTTTTGGAAAGGTGTGAATTGTAGTGTAAGCTAGGAACTTCTCAGAAGATGTGAGATAGCTCAATAAATACATTTCTTTCCTTCTCTAGTGTCCCTACTTTCACTTAGACTGCACATAGACATACAGATAAAATATAAAATATAAAATGGTTTCACTTGTAACAGGACTATAAGGAAACCAAATAGGGAGACCCTCAGTGGGTGGGGGGGGAGGGGAGGATAAGGGCACAAAATGGAGTAGAAAAGGACACAAGGTACCACGGAGATGGGTCACGGGTGAATTGGTGGTGGGTTACCCAAGGGGAATACAAAATGTAAAAGACATGAATAACAATAAAAATATATACAAAAAATATATATATAAAATACCCAGATAGAAAAATTTGCTGAAAGGGTTATTATGTTTAGATAACACAAAATTTCCCCTCAGTATATCTGTCAAAATCGATGTCTGAGCAAAGTTTCTGAGGACCTTACATTGAGCATTCAAAGTGCACTAAGTGGGCCTCGCTGTGAGCGCAGGGGTTAAGTCTCAGCACTATGAAGCTATCACCAGCCACTGCAGCACGAGTTCGATCCCAGGCCAGGGGTCTTCCCACATGGTGTAGCAGACCTCTCCTGCTTGCCTGCTGTTCCCCTCAGCCGTGTATTTCAGTGGATCCGCCTGTTCAGCTCCCCACTCTGTCTCTGCTGAATCCTCTTACCCCCAGCACCTTTGGACTATACCCCAGCTTTTGTATGCATAAATAAATAAAAGTAAATATTAAAAAATACACCAAGTGAGGAGAGGAAGACAAAAATAGAACATTAAAAGCATAAAGATCCCAAGCTAAAAAACAATAAAACTACAACTGTTACCACAGTTGTCTTCCTATATATAGAACTACCTGATGAAATTTAAAATTAAAAAATTAGTGTGAGACATTTAAGAAGAAAACAAGACTTTGGCACCATTATGGACTGAGTGCTATGAATGATACTCTGGGATAAAATTATATCTTGCATAAAACATAATGTATCTGTTAACTGATTGTTTTCTGTCTGGTTGGCCTTTGAGGGAAAATGCACCACTCATAGAATCTGAACCTTAGCAAAAAAATGGGTGGATTTGCTAAACCTGACACACTTCAGGTACTTGCTCAGATGTTCCATGGTTAATAGTCATCTTTGGCTCAGTCCAAAAGAAATGCAAATCCTCTCTGTAGAAAAGTAATTCCAGATTTTGTCCTAAAGATTTCCATAATAAAGATCAATGAAATTATGACCTAAAATTCAAAGTGTTGTCTTTGACACAACAATAAGCAAAAGCCAAAACAAAATTCAAAAGTTTTATTTAGTTCCCAATCCTAAAGACCTTGAGATACTAGAATCACCAAAATATTACTTAAATATTCACTTTCACTAGCCACTTAAGAATTAAAGGTAGTATGCTAGGACAGAAGATTGCATGAGTAATAAAGATTTTATTTTCCTGCAAAATATCAAGCATGTAGAGAAAAGCCAAAGAAAGAGTCCTCCAAGAAGGGAACAAAAAATCAAGTAGGACTGGGGCAGAAATTAGGGAAATAAGTAGAGTAAAATGTTGCTGAAATCGGGGGAGGAATTTCAAGAGGGAAGGCTTGGCTAGTAATTGCTTGCAACAGGAACTCGAGAACACAGGCCGAATGGCCGCTGGATTTAATACTAAAGTTAACTTAACCTTCCTCTCTTGTCTCAGTAACTTTTGCAGAGACGTCTGTATTTGCCAACAAAAGCAGCCACAAAGGAAAGTACGGGGGTGGGGGAACATTGAATTCGCCCCTTGAAAATGTCAGAAATTAAGAAAACATTAAAAATTAAAGGAAACATTATTCAAATGAACACGTTATTCCACGCCACTCGAGGAAATGTTGATGGGGTTTGTTTTACGCATCATATCTCTTTTTAAGCATATGGCTTTGCTCTGTTTCTCTTACAGCCTCTTTTCAGGACTAGGACATTTTTTATTCCCAAAGGATGGCTGTAGCTCTGCCCATTTCTCAGAGTGGTTGTCATGCCAACCAGGAACTCTGTCAACACAGAGGTCTTTTTGTTTTAGACGTCCATTTAAGGCAAAAAGTCAACTCTGTATTTTCTAAAGACAATTTTCGTTGTACTTTCCCATTACTCACTTCTCTTTTTAGCCTCTTTTCATTCAAAGAGTTTTTGAAATTCTGGATTTTATTTAAATCTCTTGAAACGGTGGGAACGTGGATGCTAACTTTTCTAAAACTAAAGGGAGAATGAATCAGCAGAAAGGTCAACGGAAAGTAGTAGGTTTTAAAGGCTCATCAGACCACCTGTGTAACAGGTGTTTCCTCAGAGAAGCTATGAAAACAAATGGTGATTTGTCATGGTGAAAATTTACGAATACTATGTATTGACAATCTATGACCTTTGAATATAATTTCTAGATGACGGATGTATGTTAGATACCCCAAATGAAGCCCATTTGAAATATTAAGACTATCTTGCAGAGAATTCTTAGGAAAATAAATTATCATCTCTGTACAACACTTTCCAAGTTAATCTCCAGGAGTAACCAGAAACCCTCCTGTCATATCTTGATGCAGGGAGTATAGCAAACTAGATAATTGGATATTGTGGCCAAGGAGTCCATCTCAAAAAAATGTAGATGTTTTTTGGCATGCACATTTTCTTACACTGCCTTTCCAACTGTTTATTCTTCAACATCTAAGATTAAAGGTCTAAGTTTTGTTTTAATACCTACTGAAAAGCAATGCTGCTGTGGCACATGCCATGTCAAGTGAATGAGGAGATATAGCAATTATCAACGTATGGCAAAGTCACCTCCTGTTTGGTTATTATTATTTTGAATTTGATAGAACTAAATCGAGGGCATATTCTCAAAAGATTATTGATAGACATTTTAATTTTATTTATTTGGTGGTAGGGTAGGCATGGTTTGGTAATATACATTTAAAGAGGTGTGAATCTATATCCCTAAAACATATGCAGCATTGTAAACAATGTTAGCTACCTCAGTAAAAAAGAAAATAAAAACATAAAAGCTATTCTAGTAAGAGTAGTCCTTGGCACATTTCACAAATTCAATGGATGTTTGAATTATCTCCTGTGACAGGCAACATTATAGGTCCCTTTGACAGAACAAAGTTGAGTAAGAACCTGTGGTATTGGAACTTATAGATTAATCAATATGAGAGTAAAATATGTTTTTTTTCCTAAAGATTTATTTATTTATGCATAAAAGTTAGGGTGTAGGCCGGAGGTGTAGCGAGGTGAGAGGACTCACCAGAGACAGAGTGGGGAGCAGAACAGGTGGATCTACTGAAATCCACTGCTGAGGGGAGCAGCGAGGAGACAGGAGAGGTCTGCTGTGCCATGTGGGAATCTCCCCGTCCAGGTATCGAACTCTTGCTGCAGTGGTTCTGGATAGCTTCATAGTGCTGCGCTTAACCAATTGCACCACCAGGGAGGCCCGAAAATGTGTTTTGTTTTTGTTTTTGTTTTTGTAAATTTGCAATGTTCTTTGAGATTAATGGATAATATGAATAGATGAGATAATGAATGAGTATACATATATGTGCATAGAAATAATAAAAATTGCAGCTCTAATGAGACAAAATAAATATAAGTGAGTAATACTAATAGAAGGGGTCAAATGAGTTTAAAGAAGGAAGCTATGGTTTACTTGGGCAAAAAGTGTCAGTTTACAAAATGAAGTAGGATTTAATTTTTTCATTAAGAATGGGTAGAAAAAATTTCACTACTGAAACAAAAAATGATCTGGGGATTAAGAACAGGGAATAGAAGTTTATTACCACTGACTCTAATATTCTTACTGTTTTGTGGAGGAGGTAATAATTGAACCAGCCCACCAAAGACTTTTATAAATTATACAGTTCCTTAAAGATGTTTAAATTGAAATATGATTTGCTCATAAGTTTAACATCAAGAGCTGTAATCTCTGTATATTTTATATATTGCTATTGTTATTATCAACTGAAATGAATTATCAGCTAAGTAAATAGACCGGTGGAGTTAAAATATATCAGCAACTTGAAACTCACCATTGTCTATTTTAAAAAATAAATCATCAGACATCTTCAGTGGTCAGAAATTGTAAATAGTTCCTTTCCTTGGACTCAAATTTTGAGTCAGATTAAGCACATTTTATTCTTACTTTTCGCCTATTGACTATTTGATTATATTTCAGTGGCTATGTTAATAATATGAAAGAGGTTGTTAATTTCAGTATATATGGATGAATATTAATTATTTTTAGAAAAATGCAAGTTTCATAAGACTATCCCTATTTTTCTTTTTATATAAATTTAAATGTTGATAAAATTATTTATATGGGATAGGAGATGGGATGAACAGATTTGAAATATCAGTGCCATATAATTTTTGAAATCCTTTTGTTAAAATTCAGATATAAATCTATAATCAATTTTTTAATGAATAAGCAGCTTATACACAGGATAGCATATAAGTTATATGCTATAGAAAGATTCAAGGTAATGAGGGGTGATCATTACATAATTACCAATTTTTTTTCCTTGTGAGAAATTTGAAGGTCTACTTTTTTTTAGCACCTTTCAATGTGCAATACAGTATGATAAATTATAGTCACAATGCTCTACATTACATCACCGTGACTTTTTTTTATAATTGAAATTTGTGTCTTTGATCCTCTTCGACCTACTTGCCCACACCTCAACCCTGAACATTCAGCAATCTGTTATCTATTGAGTTGGTTTATATTTGGATTTTACATATCAGGGACATGATACAGTATGTCTTTCTCTGCCTGATTTATATCACTTACCATTAAAAATCCATAAAGATTTCCAGATCCATCCATGTTGTCACAAAGCATTCCATTGTAGGTAGGTAGGTAGGTAGGTAGGTAGGTAGGTAGATAGATAGATAGATAGATTTCTATAGCTATATCTTCTTATCTGTCTGTCTCTTTATTTTCCTTTCAGCTATGGTTACATTTAGGTCATTTACATATATTTACTACTCTAGCTAGTGATGCAATGAACTTGGAGTACCTATATGTTTTTTGTTTGTTTCTTTGTTTTGTTTTGTTTTGTTTTATGTTTTTGAGTTAGTGTTTTAGTTTTTGTCACATAAATGCCCAGAGAGTGGAATTGCTGAAACTATGATAGTTCTAGTTATAATTATTTGAGGACACTCCAACTGTTTTTCTACGGTGGATGCACCAATTTAAAGTCCCACCAACAGCACTCCATGGCTTTATCTCTCCACATATGTGTAGATTCTGTTATTATCTTAAGTCAAATTTTCCCCCCAGTAATGCTTATTGAGGTAAAGTTGGTTTGCATCAGTGAATGCTTTATGGGTTATAGGTTGAAATCTCTACATATGTTGAAAAATTTTTTTAATGTAAAACTTTAAAAAGAATCAGAATTTACTTAAATAAAATAGTTATAATAAAATACATATCTTACAGTAAAAAGCATATTTTCCATGAATTATTGAGAAGCATAATTTCTTGTACTATGTCTTTGTATATCCTATTGTTCCTTCACTCTTTTCAGTACTTTAGTCACTTCAAGCAGTGTGTCAGGATACTAAATGTAAAGACTTATTTTTATGCAACTTGAGATAAAATTTGTGAAGTTTTAAATATTTAGAAGGAAAAGCTACAAGGTAAAGTGAATGACATCTGCTTCTGACCAAATCTGGTAACTGACTGGATTTACTTTTCTAATTAACAATTAAAAAATTTTACAAAACATAAAATCAGTGTTTTTCAGATATTGGCTATCAGACAATTTAGAACCAAGAGTTAGATATGAAGGAGGAAACTGGATTCTCATCTTTGCTAGTGAGACTATAAATTGATAGAACTTTGTATTATGCTGGCTGAGAAATTGAGGAAGAAACAATAACAGATACAAAAGTGAATATTTCCTCTTCCATTCCTTGATTTGTTAGCAAAATAAGTTAGTAAAAATGTCAAAAGGAGCTTCTGTTCTTTTTCTGAATGAAATAATCATTATATTGATGTAGGTCACTTCTTACTACCTTCACTAGTATTGTGATGAGAAGAACATAAATATTCGAGTGTATTCTTTTTGAAGAAGAACATTGTGGCCATATCTTTGTTATTCAGTGAAGACACTAGATTTAACATCTTCCAAGGAAACTCAGTAAAACTGAAAATGCTCACCCACTTGCTGCCACCTGAAATGTGTAATTGGCATGCACTGCCTGCTGCTTCATTGGTGAAACATTGATTTGGAGATTGAGACTGCAGGAGTATAGACAGAAATTCCAAATAGAAAATACATTACAAGGATGAATGAGGAATCTGGCTTTCAGTGAAGAATTAGACTCATTATACTTAAAAATTATAAAGCCCAGTATTCCAAGCTATCCATTATATAATCAGATAGAATATTTGAGACAGAATTAATCTTCCATGACTGTAAGGAGAAAAAAAATAGCACCTAACATATTTTGGATTTCTATGCATGATTTATATTGTTTGTTTGACTGAAAGTACCTATGGTATCTGAAATAAAAAGTATAAACTAATTTGTGATATTACAAATCATATTTTATAAATCAGTCTGAGTCTAAAGACATAATAATCAAGGGAGTAATTTTGTACTCCCACTATTCAGAACCTGGTCTTATTATGTAGTTTATTCTTTAGATAGCAGCTTTTAATGGTACAGTAGATATATTGATTTTTTTATCATAAAAATGATTCTTTGTACCAATATTTCATTAAGTAAATTAAAACTGTACTGTGTTCTCAAAAACTATAATGTGATGATGACATAGTAAAATTTTAATACTCTTTTTTACTGATTTCTTTAACCAGGTTTGTAATTTTCTCCACATTATAGCAGACAGATGCAGCTATTGATGGAAGACGGGGGAGGGGGGAGAAATGTGACTTTGCCTGCAGAAATGTGCTAAGCATTCCTTGGCCTCTATTCATGATTTCTGTATTCAGTGTATACATTTGGGGGGTGTGGTATTCTGCCTTTGAACATAATCACAAATTTTATGAATTGTGTTCACTTTATAAAACTCAACAGCTGTTCCATCCAGGGGACTTGGGGATAAATGAGCACATTTCAGCATTGGAAGTGGTTGATAGAGTCCTGGATATTCATTTTTACTGGTAATGTCAGCTTTCGTTTTAAATCACAAACTTCCCCATCAAACTTTTTAATTGATGATATTTCCAGGTATTCACTATTAACACATGTACCAGAATTGGCAGATATCTTTAAATATATTCATAAGTAAAAGTGCGAATTTTAAGAAAAGTTAAGTTCTCTCTATTGTTGCTATTATTTTTTAAGAATTTTTATTTATTTATGTATACAAGCTGGGGTACAGGCCAGAGGTGCGGGGCGGCAAGAGGGTTCACCAGAGACAGAGTGGGGAGCAGAACAGGCAGTTCAGAAATACACTGCTGAGGGGAGCAGCGGGCGAGACAGGAGAGGTCTGTCGCGCCATGTGGGATTCTCCCCGGCCGGGAGTCGAACCGGCATCGCCCGCGGCCAACAGCTGCACAGCGCAGCGCCCAACCGCTGCACCACCGGGGAGGCCCCTTCTTTTTTTTTTTAAGATATATTTATTTATGCATACAAGCTGGGGCACAGGGCACAGGCCAGAGGGGTGGCGCGGCGAGAGTGTTCACCAGAGACAGAGTGGGGAGCAACACAAGCACATCAACAGAAATACACTGCTGAGGGGAGCAGCAGGCGAGGCAGGAGAGGTCTGCCGCACCATGTGGGAATCTCCCCGGCTGGGCATCAAACCCGCATTGCTGCTTCCTACAGTGCAGTGCTTAACCGTTGTGCCACCAGGGAGGCCCCTATTGTCACTATGAATTCTTGATTCCTTAAAGTACAGCAGAAACGATGGCTCTTTCTTTAGGTTACATCAATAAAATCCCATCAAGAGTTTGGATTTAGTTGTTTAGTTTTACTCTTACTAACATTTAGATTTGATATGGATATCAAAACTATATAAATTTCGAGAAACTAGATGGATATGGAATGTTTTGCCCCTTAAATGAACCAGATAGTGACCCATGGAAATGTGTCTTACTATTTGTTAAACAATAATTAAATATATGTTTGATATTAAGGATCAATCAGTAATTCATTCACCTAAAAAGTCACAATCCCTAGGTAACAGTGTGGATACCGATCATAGTTTATTACCCACCACAGCTGCAGTAGTATATACAGTTGTGGTAAAATTTGCATTTTGTTTTGTAGTTTTTACATGAGCTTGAGGACCAGGAAACAGGCAGAAAATGTGTTCAGTCTAAAGAAAATTAAGTGCACACATGTAAGACTAGTCAGGATCTTTAGCAAGATACCCCAGGAGTCTCAACCAACCACTACAACATGAGTTCAATCCCTGACCAGGGAGCTTCCCACAGGACGCAGCAGACCTCTCCTGTCTCCCCACAGCTCCCCTCAGCAGTGGATTTCTGTGGATCCGCCTGTTCTGCTCCCCACTCTGTCTCTGGGGTATCCTCTCACCCCACATACCTCTGTCCTGCACCTTAGCTCTTGTGTTCATAAATAAATAAAATTTTTAAAAAAAGACTGTCATCAGTGTGTCAGCCAGGACACTGGTCTATGAAGACACGACTTGGAAAGACTACATTCAAAGCTCATTTCCATGGTTGCTGGCAAGGTTCAGTTCTTCCAGGGATATTGGATTTAGGGCTATTGGCTGTAGGCCACCCTTACTTTCTTGCCATTTGGGTCTACCCAAAATAACTTACTTCATCTAAGTCAGCAGCAAGAGTCTATTAGCCAAATGAGTCACAGTCTCTTATAAGGGAGTCACAGAAGTAGAGTTCTCTCCTTCTGTTGTATTCTGTTGTTCCAAGAAAGTTTTTAGAGCAGCCCACAACCAAAGAGAAGTATTAAGCAAGTGCATTAACATAAATAGGAGGGGGTTACTGAGGCCATTTCAGGCCAACCTGCTACAGTTTATTTTCTTCTTTCTCCAAAATAGGCACTTACAACAGCATTTTTATGGTTATTTTCTGAAAAGGCTGTTTATCAAATAACCACTTATAAAATGCTTAGTCAAGGTAGTTAAAACATTTTTTAAACCTAAGATCATGATTAATTTGTTTAAAGATAAGCTATATTTTAAGAAGTTTGCATGCCTTGCATAAGCCAAATAATGGTATTTTCTACTTTAAAAACTAGAATGTGTCTATTTAATAGAAATCTCTCTATTTTATTGAATGTACATGCATACATTATTGTATAACTAAACTGAAAAGATTTCCTGTCTACTGTTTCAGATTCCTTTTAGTTGGTTTTGAATTAAGCTTGGGATTTCTTTTAGCTCCTAAACACAAAATTTTTTGAATGAATAAAGAAAGAAAATAGGATCCATTCATCAAAATGAACACTACATATAAAAGATACATATGTTCTTTTTCATAAGATGTAAAAGAATGACTAAAATTATTAAGATGTATAGTTCCTGTTTTCTGAGGAAGTAGAACATGAGGAGATCAGCTAATTCATACTCTTCAAGTTTCATTAATCACTCTTAAAAATTATTTGTTTAATAATATAAATATTGGGAAGAGTGGAACAGATTGCAGTTCACCTATGAGATTAAGAATTCCTATCACACTTTTTTCCTTTTTCATAATTAAATGTTACTTAGAAGATAATAAGACATAATGTAATCCGTGTGAGGTTATTTTTTGTCATTTACAACTTCTTACTGAGCATAAAGGTTATGTACTAGAGTTTTGAAAATTAGAAATTCCTTAGTAAGTATTTTTTAAGAGTTTTATTTTATTTATTTTTGTAGAACTGGGGTATAGGCCAGAGGTGTAGGGGGTGAGAGGACTTACCAGAGACAGAGTGGGGAGCAGAACAGGAGGATCTACTGAAGTACACTGCTGAGGGGAGCAGCAGGGAGACAGGAGAGGTCTGCTGCGCCCTGGGGGAAGCTCCAGGGTGGAGTCCAAACTCAGGCAATCTCATTGGTGGTTGCGCTGAGACTTAAACCCTTGGCCACAGGGAAGGCCCAGTAAGTTTTGTTTTTATTTCATTCTGGGTGACATACAGCGGGGTTTAAAACTTTTTTTTTTTAGATTTATTTTTTATTTATACATGCAAGCTGGGGTACAGGCCAGAGGTGTGGGGCGGCGAGAGGGTTCACCAGAGACAGAGCAGGTAGCAGAACAGGCAGATCAGAAATACACTGCTGAGGGGAGAAGCGGGCAAGGCAGGAGAGGTCTGCCGCACCATGTGGGATTCTCCCCGGCCGGGCGTCGAACTCGCGTCGCCGCTGCCGACAGCTCCACAGCGCAGCGCTTAACCGCTGCGCCACCGGGGAGGCCCCCCATTCTTAAAATTTTTAAGTAATCAGAATGTTTCTCAAAATATGTGTAGTAACACCCTGTCTAATTTGTAAACTGAATTTTTATTCACTAATCTACATTAACAAATGTATGTATTTGGAGACACAGAAAAATCCATCAATATTCTGTAGACTATTTTAGTTGTTTGCCTTTTTAAATTTTGCAATCCTTTGCTCTCTTTTTGTTCACTTCAGTTTGCCTTACTTACCAGAACTGGATAAAGACCTATTATTAGACCAAGTTCATTTCCAGACACAAAAAGCTAACTAAACCCTTTATTCTAAAAATCAAAACATTTATTTGTCTAAAAAGAGAAAAACAGACTAAGATATAGGATATAGATAACAAATGACATTTTAGATTTGGGATGCATTTGACTTTGATTATACATTGGAGTTGTGATTTTTCTAGCATACATTAATTACATGTTGAGGTATGATCTGTCTTTGTAACTATAACTGCTAGTATAAATAAAATATGTTCTACACAAGTCTGAATACTTGCTCTCTTCTGTTTTTATCTTCTGCTTGCTTTTGTTATGACATTTGTCACTACTGGAAATGAGGAACCCTTTATTCTTTAGAACAGCTAATATGTATTAGCCATTTTGCATGGCAAAGAAAATAGATGTTGGAGTCATACAGCAATTCCACTCATTTTGAGTGCAATCTCTGGCAAGCTAGCCATCACTTTCCTTGTTTTTAAACAGTGATATGAAAAGTGTCCAGATTATATGACTGTTTTAAGAATGAAATTATATCTTTAAAAGACATACAGTAATGCTTGGTCTGATTATAAGTATTATGTAAGCCTTTTCTGTTAATTTTACTTGAGTCATGAACTTTCGCTTATTAATATTCACTGTGTGTGAATTTTTTTCTGTCCTTGTTTTATGAATTGTTTTCCTAACATCTAATATGTTCCTAACCACATTTACTATCTAAATTTATAATTTCTGATATATAAAGTACTTTCTTTTCTCTACCTGTACACGGACACCTGGTGTCTGTTCACCTCTTATTCATGACCTATTGTGTCACGTAGATGATTCCTGTAGCTTAGTGAACTAATGGTCAACAGTATTAGTGCAACATCAAGGCATCTTTTACTCTGAGAGTCTCAAAAAATATCCCATGGAAAGTAATTGTTTAATAAGAATTAATCGGGCCTCCCCGGTGGCGCAGCAGTTGAGCGCTGCGCTGTAGAGCTGTTGGCAGCGCGCGGTGCGAGTTCGACACCCAGCCAGGGAGAGTCCCACATGGTGTGGCAGACCTCTCCTGCCTCGCCCGCTGCTCCCCTCAGCAGTGTGTTTCTGATCTGCCTGTTCTGCTCCCCACTCTGTCTCTGTTGGGCCCTCTCACCGCCCCACACCTCTGGCCTGTACCCCAGCTTGTATATGTAAATAAATAAATCTTAAAAAAAAATACTTCCCTATCAAAAACAAAATGAAAAAGGAAAAACTACTTTATTAAAAAATAATAAGAATTAATCAGGTATATTGTTAAGCTAAGGCAACAATGAAAGCCACTGGTAAAAATCTTTAACCCTATGAGAAGAGTGTGCATCCACCTTTACTCTGTTTACTATCATCTGTGATCATGAGACTTGGTTGGGAATCCTACTCACATCCTGTATTCCATTATGGTTCCATATGTTTGTCATTATTTCCTACAAATATGGCGGTGAGTGCTTTATTTTTATTGGCCATATGCATTCAAAGTTTATCACCAGTGGGTCTTCAGTAATCGTATATTCTTGTGCCTTTTTGGAAAACCACTTTATTGAGGTATGACTGACATACAAAAAAAAGTTAAAAATAATTAATATATACAGCTTGATGCATTTGGACATAAGTATCCACCCATGAAACCATTACCACCATTTATACTATAAGCATATCCTTTACTTGCTAAATTTTTCTCTTATACTCTTTATTTTGCCGTGATATTTAGTATAAAATTTACTCTGTTAACAGAATTTTAAGTATACAATATACAGTATTATTAGCTATAGGCTCTGGTATAGTAGAGCTCTAGGATATATTGGCCTTGTGATGTGAAACTTTTGTACTTTTTGACTAATACTTCTCCATGTCCTCATACCCAAAGCCACTTGGCAAACATTAGTTTCCTCTCTGTTTCTATTCATTTGTTATATAAGTTTCCTTAAGTAAGTAGTATGATGTCGTATTTGTCCTGTGTCTGACTTCTTCCATTGAATGTCATAGCCTCTGGTTTCACCCTTATTGTCCCTAATGCAATTTTTTAAGGCTGAATAATCCATTATATATACTATGTTTTCTTTATCCATTCATCTATTAATGGACATTTGGTTATTCCCATGTCTTTGCTGTTATGAATAATCTCACCATAAGGGTATAACTATCTCTTTGATTTCCTAATTTCATTTCTTTTGGTTGTTTACTCATTAGTGGGATTACTAAATATTACAGTAGTTCTACTTTTAATTTTTTGAGGAATACATAGTACATAATACATAATTATGTATACAACCACATAATACAACCACAATTTCACAGTATAGAAATAATGTGAAATAATTCCTGTTTCTCTACATCCTTTCCCACTTACATATTTTCTTCATAAAATCCACCCTGCCAGGTATGAGGTAATATTGTATTGTGAGTTTGCGTTTTCCTGATGGTTAGCGATGTTGGAAAGCTTTACGTTCATTTTTATTTCTTAATTCATGTAGATGTTTACTATAAATTTTGCTTTTAGGACTGCTTTTGCTACTTCCCATAATTTGGGTAGGTTGTGTTTTCATCTCTGTCTGTCTCAACATATATCCTAATTTCCCTCTGATTTCTTTGACTCATTGGTTGTCTCAGAATGTGTTGTTTATTTTTTATGAATTTGTGAATTATCCATTTTTGTTTCTTAGTTTCTCATTGACAAGATACGCAGGTTTAGAGCCATAAAGAATTGCAAAGCAACACCTATGATGAATGAATTAATATTATCTGAAATTGCTCCCACTTGAATGCCCTACAGTTGTTGCAGAAGGTATACATGCTTCATGATGTATTATGTTAACACGAGGATTCAACTTAGGTAATATTTATATGATTTGTGGAGAAAGACAAATGCATTCTGTAATATGGAATCAATCAAGAGATGATACAACCACAGGAGGAAATCAGGAAAATTCTGATGTCATTTTATACTTGCACTTTTGCCAGAGAGTGTAGGAGTGTTAGAAATGAAATCATAAGAGTGAAAGCAAGAGAGAGAGACAGAAAGTGGGATTGAATTTAAAATAGGAAACCTCAAAAAAGGAAGAGAGACAATTCTGTGTGCTGTCAGGGGAGAAAAACAGATATCTTGCACTTAAATGTCAACATTTAACCTTTAAATCTTTTATTATGCCTGAACATATTCACTCCAGGAATTTGGATGCATTATTTCACCTCAGATTTATTACTTGGTAATATGATATAGGGCACAGAGAGAGAATTACTAAGTTCTTCTTTCATAAATGTACTAGGGAATTGCATTTAGTCAATACTACTTTTTAAGTCAGTGTCATTCTGTGATGTTAATTAATCTTAAAATATTATTACAAATTATAGGTACTAAATTTGACCATCATTCACAGATATTGATTAATGAAAACAGCGTAATATAGTCACCTACTATTTAGGCTTTGAGTTATTAAGTAATTTAATAAAATTAGAGACGTAAAAATAATCTATTTACATGGACAATATTGTTCTGAATTCATACAATAACTTTGGTAGAGACACATGTGCCATTCTAGTCATAATTTTTATATGTTCAAAATGTCTTTTCAGTAGACTTATTTTAGAAATATACAGTTCAAGAAGCATTTTTTATTTTAGTTTCAGTTGCCCAGAAAGCATAGACTGAGGCCAAATGTTAATTACTCTTGCTTTATTTGATAGTGTAATCCCAGGAAGATGTGAGGGATAAAAAAGTACAATGAATTAGAAAGGAGAATCAATATGAGGGTATTTCAGCAAGTTGGCTGCAGCTCACTGGTTGTTTAATCCCTCAGGAATCCCCCTTTGAACTACAAAATACTGCTTCTCAGTTTAAATAAGGCTGACTGCCAGGGGTTGACAAGTGTGGAAGAATATACCCCTGGTTTCCCATCTCATTGATAGAATTTTGCTGAACTGGTTGTGAATATCCAGGCAGTGCTGGTGCGAGCACCAGGCCAAGTGCCATAGAGTAAATCTTTAGGGAATCTCTGGGTAGGAGATGCAGGTATGAAGCAAAGAATTGTGAAATTTGTCCTTATATTGAGTCTGTCAGAGTCTACAAAACACAGCACTATTAGGAGCAGCTAAATAAAACCAAGCACTGCTGAGACCGCAAGGATGAAGTGGAGAATTTGGGGAGAGTGATGTGTTCTAATCAAGCTCCATGCCGTAACGCATGACCTCCATCATTGTAAGAGCAATATATCCTCATGTCTTTTCTGAACCTTAAGTGCTAGGACAAAGGTAAAACTCAATCAGTTATAGTTTCCCTCGAGGTGTTAGCTTTCCTCAGTCTCTGAAAAATTTAAGGGCAAGAATCAATGAAGCATTCAATTTGCTGAGAGACTCGCTCATGTTCGCTGATGTTGTTCTTGCCACCGTGGTTACTGTTGGGGGCTGACCATGCAGACACAGCTTGAGTGGCAAGAGTGAAACCAGATCAGACCTCTCTATGGGCCTTGTCTGTGCAATGTGGAAAGTTTACTCTGTGGGGCCTCCTTGGTGGCGTAGCGCTGCGCTGTGGAGCTGTTGGCAGCTGCAGCGGGAGTTCAATGCTGGGGCCCGGGAGATTCCCACGTGGCAGGCAGACCTCTCCTGCCTCGCCCGCTGCTCCCCTCAGCAGTGTGTTTCCTTTGATCTGCCTGTGCTGCTCCCTACTCTGTCTCTGGGGAACCCTCTCACCGCCCCATACCTCTGGCCTGCACCCCAGCTTGTATGCAAAAATAAATCTTTAAAAAAAAAAGAAAGTTTACTCTGTGAGTACTTTCTAGTAAGCATTAGCCAGAGAAACAAAAATTTGCACGCTTTGATTTATATGCAGGTACAGTGACCTGTCTATGCCTCCCTTTATTCCCATTCTTCCAGTCTTAGTCTTTTCAGGTCTCAGTGTTCAGAAAATGACTCAACGGTTTTCTTTTTCCCATGAGTAATATAAATTACCGAACGTTATGTAGCAATAATCCAGAAAATATATGCCACCAAAGAAGGTGATTGACATGATAGAGATGTGATAGTCCAGATTTCAAGCTTTTTATACAGTAGTTTTTTTTCTGTATTTTTAAAAATATTTGTTTGTTTATGCATACAAGCTGGGGTGCAGGCCAGAGGCATGGGGTGGCGAGAGGGTTCACCAGAGATAGAGTGGGGAGCAGAACAGGCAGATTGACTGGAGTACACTGCTGAGGGGAGCAGCGGGTGAGACAGGAGAGGTCTGTTGTGCCATGTGGGAAGCTCCCTGGCCAGGGATCGAACTCGTGCTGAGACTTAACCCCTGCGCCACCAGGGAGGCCCCTTTTTTGTCTATATTTTTGCTGACATGGTTGTTGATATACAAGTTGAACAGAGACTATCTGGTAAGAGTTATAAAATAAAATAGTTTTTAAAATATGATAGAATCCAAAGGTATTTGAAGGCACTGATTCAGAAAATAAAGTCATATCAATGATAATTATAACAATTAATCTTAGCATTCTCTGGAGCATTGAATAAAGTAATTTCCTTTGTGTTCATTTCATCCATAACAACCCACGTATGTGACATTCATAAGCATTTTCATTTTATAGAAAAGAATATTGAATTTCAATAATTCTTCACCTTTTTAACTGTAACAATGTTACCTAATGCTAAATCCAGGGCTTTTGAAAATATGTCTTACCAGTTCACATATTTGTCTAACATTAATCAAGAACCTTAAGTGCTAGGGAGACAGCAATTACTCAAAGTCTTATTACAGCAAGATTCAGAATAAACAAATAAATATAAAATATAATATGAATAAAAATAAAGTGTTCAGAAAAAAAAAAATCAAGGTAAATGGATAGATAATTGAAGAGGGGGATTGGGTTATTTAGGGAAGTTTCCACTGGGGAAATTAAATTTGAACAGATGTTTGCCCTATAATTGTATAATAGTGAGATAAAGGATTCACTTTTCTTGCATATGATTTGTATCTCTCATCATTGTGATCATGGTATATAATATAAACTTAAATGTCTGTAATATTTCAATAAAATTTACTAAATATACTAAGCTTCAAAAGCATTGTATATACAACCATATTAAATTTTGTATTTATCGTGATATCAGTAGCTGCAGGTTTATATACATTTCCTAGTGGTCATTTGCTATAGGGAAAAGAAGTATTGCAGAAGCAATATCTGAGATTAAAATCTATAGAAGTACTTACACATCATTCAAATGCTGATGTAGCACCACCCTATGACATTGGAACTTCAGAAGTTTCCCCTGGAACTGATCAGACTCACTCTATAGGATTTTATTAAATTCTGAAGTAATCACCTGCATGTGTCAAACCAAGGTCTAAATGAAATGCTTCTTCAGCTTTAGAGGGATGGGTACGCTCAGAATTTAAGGTTTAACTCCAAAATAATGGAATTGCAGTACCCTTTTGCTTTCCTGCCAGGCCCTATCACATTATTAGAGTTTAAATGGACTTAATCCTTAAATATATCTATGTGTCTAACATATTTAATGGTGGTGCTAAATCCTTTGAACTGGATACCTTTTATTTTAATTGCAATAAATAATTTCTTCATGAGATGCTCACATTCTTTACATCTTGAGTTTCAAAGGTGAAGAAAATCTTGTTACTTTCTGATAATGGGGTCCAAGCAGCTGATGTAACTTTAATGGCTTAGAGAAAAACACTTCAGGGATTCACGGGGAAAAGAAGTCTGCTGTGGAAAATAGAAATTATACGCACATTTTTCCAGTCTGTTAGTCCAAGATAGTTTGTGAGAATTAAGTTCGGTGGGTGACTGTGGTGAAGCCACACACGTCCTTCCAGAGCTGAGCTGATGCAGCTAATGGAGGGGACGGGCCTCTTTCTCCTCCCACTGAGGTTGCAGCATTGCGTGATATTGCCTTACTTTTCATTTTTCATTTATTCCCAGGACTGTCATCTTGAGCTTAGAAAAGCAGGGATTACAAGTAAAAGCCTATTTTTTTTAAAGTGAAAACAAGTATCTGATTTATCTTTTACACATTTGAAAATATATCAGGTGCCGGCACGTGGTTTATCTTATTGTTAAATCTAGTAAGCGCAAGATAAACGTTATGCAGTTTAAAATCTTAAAGATATACTGGATAAAATATTTTTGCCTTCAGAATTTTTTATGATGTAAAAATCTTATAATTGGAAATAAAAACCTTTGGTACATGTCCTTACCAAAATTACTATATGTAAATATCATGTCTTCATTTAAGTCTTCCCTTCATATGCATGACAAATGGTTCATTTGTCATGCATGAACCATTTGTCATGTATTGATCTCATGAACTCTGTTGCTTTCTTGTATTAGCAAGTATACTTTATTCCCTCTTTACCCAGAAATTCAAAGAGAGAGAGCAACTACACATCTCATGGTGAGTTTCTTCTACAAAGGCTTTCTAGCAGCAAAGACTAGGTCCGTTCATCCTTGAATGCCCTTTCTGTTACCCTAGTTGAAAATGAATTGGAAAAGTGGTAGAGTTTTAAATTGGGGGAGCATTTAAGAAGATAGAGTATAAATCTAGTAAAGAGTTATGAAAGGTTTGCTCTACAGGCGTTAGAAGTATGGAGGGAAGCTGGAGAGTTACTACAAATTCTGGTGGAACTGGTGACTGGACTAGGGGAATGATGCTTGGATGTCTAGGTGGACTATAGCTGGTTACCTGGAGGTACCAGGATACTCTACATAGAATGAAGAATAATGTGGGAGAATAGTAGGACTTCTCCTTTTAGCTGTGTTCATTTGAAATGTTTCCAGTGTATCCAATATAAATTAGCTAAAATATTCTACTGCAAATGGACTGAGAAAGAATCTGTTGTTGTAAATTACATGCAGTTAGTAAATCATAACAGTGGAAACATTCATGCTGCTTTGTTTTGAGAGAAGAGAGGACTAAAGTCCAACTCTGGGAATTTAACATTTAATGGCTGTGTAGCAGAGTAGGGTTAAATGAGAATGATTTTTAAGAAGTGTCTGAAAGGTGGGCTTTGACCTCCACTAAATCAGAGAAGGAAAATGTTTCTTTTCATCTTCTCATTGCTAATATTCAGTATAGTACTGGGTATATTAGAAATTTCCCCATGTGTCTTACCATAGTTCCCCCCTATGCTAACAGCAGGTCATAGGCAATGATGATTCCCTATGAAGTATAATAAATTAACATTTGCAAAGGCATAGAGATAATTCTACATATCAGACCAATGTCTGGCTAACAAAATAGTGAGAAAGTGAAAGGCAAGCAATAACAAATTCCATTTCCCTGGACACAATTGTAAGCATGCGACAGGTAAATAGGGATGTTCAGTAATCCCTGTGAAGCTGATTTTAAGTGGCAGAAGTAACTGAGAGTAAAGGTAGTGAAAACACTACCTCTTCATAAATAGCTATAGGTTTTGATAGATTTTCATCCAGTCTAAATATATATATATAAATATATATATATATATATAAATATATATATATATATATATATATATATATATAATGTATGTATGTATATATGTAAAAAAAGAAAAAGGTACTCAACACAGATAGTCACCATTTCTCTAGGGACTTAGGAGTAGCACAACACAGAAAGAATTTAGTCTTACCTGCAAGAAAAAGTAATAATGACACAAGCCAGGATGAAAACACAAAGCTAGCTAATGATGACAGCAGGAGCAAACAAGTCTTCAGAATATCTTCGAAGACTTGACATTGCCTGGCTGGAGCCCAGTTCAGTATGTAACCTTGGGATTGGGAATTTGTAAATACACTCAACTTCTTATTCTCTGTAATAGGGGATTCTTCATACATGTCTAAGAAGTAGTGTTACTTGACAGGTTATAGCTCTAATGAAAACATCAGGAAGAAATAGAAAAAGGGGACATAAGAGGAATGCTCAAGCTTTACAACAGAAAATTATTACAGTTTTTAATTTCCTAGCGATAGCCTCAGAAACCAGAAAAATTGGCAAAATCTTTCCCTCGTTAGTCTTCTGTTGGCGTGCATTTCAAATGGTTCCACCACCCATTAAATTCTAGTCATCTGGCAAATTTTTCCTAAAGTTGATTTTGATCAGAGATTGCATTTTTTTTTGCGGTTCTAGCTGCTGTGCATTCAGGCTCATGGTCTTGGTTATTTTGCACCTGCTGTCCTTGTAAACCCCTGTTTTACCTGACCGGCCCATACATCCATCCGGGCATAGTGAGGAAACAGTCACATTTTACTTGTTTTAATTTTTTTTCCATTTTTGTTGCTTTTCTCTAGGTCTTCTTAAAAGTGTGCTCTCTATACAGGATTGATTATTATAATAAGGTATAATGTATAAAAATTGCACTGCATTTTCTATGTAAATGCCCTTAACATTATTGCAATTCAGGGTAGAGGCCGGCATGCCATTTCTTGTTGCAGTTTTACACCTCCATTGAGTATGTTTCCCTCTTCATTACCACAGCTAACTTCCTGGTCAAAACTTTATTAGCTTGTGCCTGAGTTATTGCAATTGTTTTATACTAATTTTCCTCAGTGTAATTTCATCATACCAATAATCTTTCTTAAGCAACTCTATGTTAACTTCTTTTACTGTCTTCCTCTAACGAGTTCCATCCTCCCCTTTCCACAGTTTTCTGTAGAGCACCTCTGCTCTGTGATATTCAGAAATGGGATTGGAATAAACCTGACTTCCTGTCAGAAGTAAAAGGAGGCTCTGATACCCTGAAGCCGTCTGTATTACATCTCATCCCTCTGCCTCAGTGAGGGGCACAACAATGGTGCATAGCACAGTAGGAAACGTGAGGTGTCAGAAGTTGATTTTTTAGAGTTTCTGAGAGAAAATGTTTTTTTCTCCCTTTGGAGGGAAGTAAAAGAAAAGTGATTTTCTTCCTTGTAGACATTACTGTGAGAGTGTGTGCGGTCTGAAACCATTGCAGCCATTTTGTTATCAGGGGAACTAATTTTAGGATGAAACTGACATGTAAGAGTAAGAGGAGCTAAGAGACGGAGCTTTGATTGATATAGCAAGCTGCCAACGAAGCCATGATTAAAGTTGCTCCGTCCTCTGATCTTGGCAGTCACACAAACCAATAAATTCCCTTGTTGGCTTAAAGCAATATTGACTTCCTGCCTGCCTTCCTTATCAAAAGCATTTTATCAGATGGAAGATATCTGTGGTCAATATTATCACATCTAAAATTTCCCAGTGATGCTTAGAGTTCTATTCTACTAATACAGTTAATATTCTGAAATTTGAACTTGGGCTATTACCTAGCAGTTCATGTTTCTCTTGAATTTTTAACAAAGGTGTTACAACTAGCTAGTATTGATGATGTCTGTCAGATCCTTGCATGAGTCTCTGATAAGGTTTTTCTTGTAACAGCTAATTGATTCTGTTGAAAAAGTTAAGTCAGCTCAGTTCTGGTATTTACTGGACATACTTTGCATATTTTTTGTTGTTGTTGATAATGAATTTTTCCAGTTTTTTGATATAATTGAAATACAGCATAGTTTATAGCACATAACTTAATTGCTTGATATATACATATAATACGTATATAATCATTTTACAAATATGCATATATATGCAAAATGATTGTCCCAACAAGTGTAGTCAATATCTATCACCTTGTATAGGTATAATCTTTTTTGTTCTGTTGAAATTTTTAACATGGACTTTCTCAGAAACTTTCAAATGTACAATGTGATATCATTAACCATCATCATGGTATATATTAGATCCCCAAAAGTTGTAACTCATGTGTCTCCTAGTTTAATGCAAGAGATCCACTAGTTAGATTGCTATGGCAACTAAAGATCTTCTAGGTGGCATAAGGATTGGTGAAGGAAATTTAAAAATGCACAAAAGCAAAATTGACTTTGTTTATGGGTGTTTGTATTTACCCAACAGCAAGACTTTATTGCATTAAACTGTGGGTTTTGTTTGTTTTAAGTGGAAGACCACTAAACCCAAGCTTTTAGTGCAAATAGATAGATAGATAGATAGATAGATAGATTGATTGATTGATAGATACATACATACATACATATTTAAACTTTATGGCCTAATGTTATAACTGAAGTGAAAAACATTATCTTTGTGGGTATATGTTCTTTATAGATGATTCAAAGAGATAAAATAGTACCCCTGGCTATTAAATGTTTCTCTAGGCTAAATTGTCTAGGAGGTTCTTGTTTGAGCTTATTTTAAAAGCAGGAAGAAGTTCATATGCAGCAATAATAACTGGGAACAGATAGACATAAGGACTTATCTCTCTTCTAAGACACCTGAAGTAACAGTGAGGGTGTCTCAAAAAAATAAAAGTATATGTTGTAAAACTAATACCTGTTCATTGTAATGAAAGGTAAACATATAATTGCAAAGACCTGGACACTTTAAAATGGAAAAATAAAATATTCCTTTCAGAAGCCCCTTCTCTACTTTCCAGATTGAGTGTTTTGTCTATACATACACAAAATGCAAAAATAAATTTTGTATTTTCTTCCCTCCTTTTTTCCCCTTTCCTTCTTTCCTTTCTTTATTTTCATATTTCTCCTTCACTTTTTCCTCAGATCTCTTCTTCATAGTTCATATTCTTGGTGGAACTTGCTGTCTAGTACATCTAAGACTACAGAGGAGATAACCTACTGTAGAACTCATTTTTACAAGGTCTGTGTTACTGGCAAGGGCTCGTGGGCCTTGAGCATCACTCAGGAATGTGAGGAGGACTGAGGCACCAGGTGGCAGTGGGAACATGGTCTTGTATTGAAGTGAAAGGTCAAGAGCTCCAGGGAGGCTGCTTCAAAGAACGGGCCTTGTCTGCGCTCCAGTTCGGGATTCTAAGCGCAAGGGTCTCGGTTGTCTCCATCTTTTCCTCCGCCTTGTTTTCCTCATTATTTTTATTTTCTTTGGTTGGTCAGATCCACTGGTCCCATTAGCCAGTGAACTGCCTTTATCTGGGCTTGTGCTCTTGTGAAAATCTGCGGTGTGCCTGGAACAGACTCAAAATGCACAGTGAGCCCCCAGTGCCCCCAGTGGGGTCCGGATAAGGACATTACACTGCGTTTTTGCAAAAGCACAAGGGCTGAGGGGTGGTTAGTGGGGACCTGTAGCTTCCTTAGCTGGTCGCCTCAGCAGGATGTTCCTCTCTGCCCCACTTACACAGTCATGCTCATTTAGGGTTGCGGCTGGAGGGGAGCGGCGTCATTTCTCCCAGTTAAAATTGCTGGTTTCCCCTGCCCCGTTTCATCTATGGAGTATGTCAGTGGTGTAGTTTACTTTGTATTTCAGCATATTTGTGCTAGTTCCAGAACTGTGTTCATACAAACATAACACCAATAATTATTTTCCGATTTATTAGTGTCTTTTACCTTCTATTTTTTTAATATATATATTTTTATTGTTATTTATGTCTTTTACATTCTGTATTCCCCTTGGGAAGCCCACCACCAATTCACCCGTGATCCATCACCATGGTCCCTTGTGTTCTTTTCTATTCCATTTTGTGCGCTTTTCCTCGCCTCCTCCCACAACCCTCCCCCCCCCCCATTGTCTCTCTCCTATTTGGTTTCCTTATAGTCCTGTTATAAGTTTACCTTCTATTTTTATGTAGATAACTGAACTGAAATTGACAGAAGTGCATTTATTTAAATGCTTTAGATATTAACAAATTCCCACCAGCATGTTGCATAAAATATAGCAAAATCATCTAGTACTTTTTCTCTACATGCAAATATAGTTGTCTTTTGGAAGAGAAGTATTTTAGAGGCCTGTGTGCACTATTAAACTGCTTTTTACATGTGTTCTATGCAATCTATTCTGTTTATACACACAAGCAAACATTTATACAGATGTACTGTTTTCTTGTGCTGTTCTTAGAATGGAGAGCAGAAGTTCCCTCTTGAATCTGTTATTCTCAGCATTGTAATTCTCAGCTCAGTGATAAGCTTCTCCTCAACAATTTGCTATACAAGTAATGATTTTCTCATGTTCCTTCGTGAGATAAATGAGGTCCAGGTCAAGTCAATTATGAAGGCAGAGACATTGAAGTTAATGCAAATCACTCCAAATAGGTTTAAATAACCTTGGATATGTTTAACTAACACTTAATTTAAAGAATGCTTGAAATTCAACTTCCACAATGAGTCCTTTTCCAACTAAGTAAACCTGAAATGTAGATGCATTCTTCAGGAAAGCCTGACACAGCAGTACTCTTTTCTGGCAGCCAGCAAAATGCTGCCCTTGCAAAATAACTGATTTGCATCTTCAACAGCAAGAGGGCACATTCTTAAAAAAACAGCTCTGCATTTTAAAAAAGAAATTCTGATTAACAAGGGAGTCAGTGATTCAACCAATCATTTAATCACCCACTCAGCAAACACTTAATAGTTATTTCTAAGAGAAGGCCATCATCGTCCCTGAGAAGTGAGGCACACCTCCTTGGAAACTAATTTGATCTCTGGCTCTTTGACTTCATGTATATAATTCAACTTCTCAAATGCACCTATAAAATGCAGACACAAGTCTCCCTTGCAGTAATTTCAGTATTGGACAGGAAAACGTGTATAATGAATAGGCTCTTAGTCATTATTCTGTTCTCTTCCATCATTCATCAATGTAGGTGATTGTTCTGATAATGTACTCATCAGCCAGAGACTCCTGGTTTAGGAATCCCCATAGATCTGTGCAAATAAATGGGGGAACCTCCTTTAAAATGGAGTCCGTGCCAGGAAAGGAGGGCTAGAAGGAATTGGGGAAGGAGGGGCCGCGAAGGACTGAGGTGGAGGACTAGGGGTGTTTTGGTGGTGGATGGGGCTTGCTGATCTCAATGGGAAGATCCTGTACTTGTAAGCACTCACGGTGATGGAAAGCAACGCTACCTCCGTAAGGTAAATAATGATATACAGTAAGACGGAGTCTGGAGCATAGTGAGAGGAGCTCTCCCCCGCTATAATTGGCATTGTCATTGCTTCCAGACTCCACAGGAGGTAACTTTTAGCAACAGCTCAGCCAATGAGATGCCATCACCTCCCTTGAACTCTTGCTTTACTCCAGTGAATTTTCCTTCTAGACACTTTCTACCAAGTTCTCTTTTCCTCCATAAAAACAAACTACCTTCTTTCTTCTCCAGATTTACCTGTTTCACCATAGCTTTCATCTCCTGGATTGTGATTTTGCTGTTCCTCAATAAATTCATTTTGCTGCTAAAATAACAATTATGTTGTTGTGGTTAATAGGTACAGCCCTGATCGCTGTGCTGAATTGCCCATTCAGAGCTTAGCAAAAACTGCACACGTAGCTGCTCTTGCCAACTGGTGACTCCACGCTCACCCAGAACATCAATCAGGCTTGCCCGTGTGCCTTCTCTATGGAACACATAACTCAATTATATTTTGCCATTGATTGCTAACAATTAAGTTGGGCTGTTCTTAATTTTTATCTCATTTTTATTCTTTCAGTGTCTTGCTTTTGAGAATAACGCCATTCTTTCTTGTATTTTTAATGCCCTATTACATATTTCTCTTCAACAAAAGCACAATTCCGCCCTCGCCCTCACCCGGAGGTGAACACAAGGCACATAGGTGGCCTGTTTGGCTTCTCCACCTGTGTTTGCCAAAGGCGCTTCTTGCTCATTTGTCCACTTGTAATGCATCAGCATTCTTAAAATTGTTTTTTCTAGTTCACATTTCAGGGATGGTACTGTATTTGTTCTGAATTCTTGCATGGCCGATTAGGAGTCATTTGGGTTCCTTTACCCTCACCCTTTCTGTTGAAAAATTACTCAACACTCTCAGTTGTATATCCTGGATATCTGTTATCTATCCTATCATATATCTTGCAGTGCTTTTGTTCAAGTCTTCTTTAATTTTTACTTGGAATTTAACAAATTTTATTCTTACCATAATTATGATATACCTATTTCTTCATAATATTTCCCTTGCATACCTCTCCAACCTTCTTCCCTCATGTCCCTCACTTCCTCAGTGTATCTGCTTGCCCTGCACCTGACAGCAGTTGTGTGCACATGCTAATTATTACAATGTGAGGCCAATATGAATCCTGACACACCTTTGTTTTGCGAAAACTGGGCAATTCATTGTTAATCTTTGCTACCAAAGCATGAATAAATTCTTTGCCAGAGGAGACGATGAACTTAGCTTCCTAAAACCTATTATACTCCAGAGCTCATTTCAGACATAATTTAATCACCTCCAGAACTGCTTCCAGGAGTCTGAGAGTTTGAAATAAGAGACTCCATTGAGGTGGGCCTACCGCACATGTGTTCAGCTCTCGAAGGTTGATGTGTCGTTTACCTTTACAAGACTCTGAACTACTGAGGGGCAGAAACTGATCTTTTGTATTGCTAGCCCCAGGCTCTGCTAATAATGTGCCTGTCATACAATAGATAATTGGTCGACAGATAACTATTTACAAATATAGCTATCACGATGTTTTTATACATACAGGTATATTGGCTAATGAATTTGAATTATAACTGTGTAGTGAACAGATTTTAATGTGACAAACCAACTTATTTTGGGAAAAATGGTTAAGACATAACAAATACATTTGTAATAATTCCAGTTCTTGTGGGTTTAGATAAATGCTCTGCCTCTGTATGGGCTAAAAGAAATTAAAAGATGGTGAAATGATTTGGGTCCTATTAACAATTCAGTAGCCTGCTCCAATATTTCTGATCTTTTTGTTTTGTATGGAATCTATATTTTTAATAGAACTTTGAATTTTTAAACAGGAAGTGACAGTGGGATCAGATAAAGGGAAGGCATTATTCAGGCTCGGAATGAAAGAGTCTGCTTTGCAAGGTCTTCCTGTAGACTGGCTCACTTTCTTTCGCTAGGGGCTCCCTCCACACTGACAATGCCGGCTTTGATGCGACTTTCCTTCATCAACCACAAACTCCTTGGGTGCAGGGAGCATAGTTTGTTGCTCCCAACGTCCTCAGAACAAAATGAAATGAGGTGACAATGTAAGAAGCAAGGGAGAAGACAAACTGAATAATAGTCTCTGAATATTCTGCAGTCTTCTAATTAACTGGTACCTCCATCCCGCTGCTCCTGTTACTGACTTCTGATGGGCTCTGTTGACTCTGGAAAGGCATCTGAGCCAACCTCGTTCTGCTCCTTTCTTTTTTCTCCTCTCCCATGATATCACCTATGAGTTTCTTTTCCAATTTATTTTTCTTCTGTCCTATGGCATCGCCTATTTCACTCATACAGTTCTATAAACTCACCATTTGTAAGGAAGCATTTGATTTAATTGTTATTAAGCATAGAATAGCTCTAAGCTGTTTTCATATAATATCTAATTAAGATGTTAGCATTTTAAAGAAATATATGCTAACACAGAGCGATGGATCTCTGTCTTAGTCCTTTCAGGCTGCTATAAAAAAATACCATAGACTGAATGACTTCAAATGGTGGAAATTTAACACTCACAGTTCTGGGAGATGGAAGTTCAAGGTCAGGGTACCAACAAAGCACAGTTCTGGTGACATCCCTCTTCTGGGCTGCATATTGAACACTTCTTCATGAACTATCACATGGCGTGAGGAGCAAAGTGGAACGGCTTTTATAACGGTAGTAACTGCAATCCTGGACACTAGGTCCTTAGGATCTAACCACCCAAAAGCCCCATCTCCTTGTACTGTCACCCTGAGGGTTAGATTTCAACGTATGGATTTGGGGAGACACAAACACTATGGGCATGCTGATACTGAATTGTAAAAATTATCTCTGCAGTTTTGGAGTTTAAGAACATTGATTATCAGTACTTGCCACGGTGCTGCTGTGATTAATATCAGAAGGGAGAAAGTATGCCGACTAATTTTAGAAGCTAGTGTGATATATATAGAGACAGTGTTTGAGAGTGTCAGGGATTTTTTTCAGCATAACTTTTGAATAATTCACTCTGGTCATTTAGGCAGCTAGCCCAAACAGCGATGTGAGAAAGCTTTCACAGAGTTTACTCGACAGAATAAATCCAGCCTGTGGGAGATTTTGTGGCTCTCTTAACTGCCTATCTCTTTCTTAATATATGCAAGGCTTGTACGCTGGAAGATGAGAGAATTATATATACCCATCTTCCCTAAATGATACAGACTTCCAAGTTTGGTTATTTTACTATAAAATATATTATAAATGTTAGCATATTATTATTTTTTAAAGATTTATTTATTTATGCATACAAGCTGGGGTGTAGGCCAGAGGTGTTGGGGGAGGTGAGAGGATTCACCAGAGGTAGAGTGGGGAGCAGAACAGGCAGATCACTGAAGTCCACTGCTGAGGGGAGCAGCAGGGAGACAGGAGAGATCTGCTGTGCCCTGTGGGAATCTCCCTGGCTGGGGATCGAACTCTTGCTGCAGTGGCTGTGATAGCTTCATGTGCTGAGACTTAACCCATTGTGCCACCAGGGAGGCCAAATGTTAGTATTTTATTAATAATGTTTGAGTTACTATATTATTATATAGTGAGTGTGTGTCTGTGTGTGTGTGTGTGTGTGTGTGTGTGTCTACCTGCTTTTCTTCAAGTCACTGAGTCAGTGAGAGCACAGGCCCATCGCACTGCTGAGTGATCTTCCTCTTTTCCTCACTTAGAACTTTCTGAACCGAATCAGTAAGGGAACTTTTACCAGGCACACGGTCATTGGCCCATAAATGAATGGCACCGTGCAGGCCAAGGGCTGGTTAATGGCAGGTCCGAATCCTGTGCGTGGTTACCACGGTGTGCGCTTCCCACTCTCAAAGCCTGGCAGGTCAGCTGCGGGGACTTCTGCCTCCACGCCCGAGCTGCTTGCCCACAGAGGACAGGCCCCCCCCTCAGGCTGCTGCGTGCTGCGTTCCGGCCTGGCGCCCTGGGTGTCTCTGACAGCTTTAGCATTTGCCACTGGTGGTTGAGCTTGGGCTTCCTGATCCATGAACCCTTTGTCATGGCCTGTCCTCCTGCTCATCGGTCCTTGGTTAGCAAAGTCGTCTTGGAGCTTTGTTCAGAAACTGGGCTGAAATGAGACTTTCTTCCAAATAAGTATTTCAGCTTTTTGGAATAATTGTTTATAAAAGGAAAAATGTTCTCTCAGTTTGTGGTGGTGTAATATAATTATTGATTTTTGTAGCCATCTTGACCTCCCTTTAAAATGGGTGTTATGTAGATTTTAATAAAGAAGACATTTAGTATCTTTTTTTTTTAATGAAAACAGCGTCACATCTGTCTTACATCTACTTTTTTTAGGTTCCGTTACTTCCTACATATTCTTTGTATTCCCCGTTGCTATTTCTTTAGATAGTTAATGTGTGTTTTAGATAACTGTCATTGAAAATGGAAGTAAATAAAAAATGAAACTAGCAGAAGCATTTGTGTAGGGAGATTGTGTTTTCTCATCTATATTTTATTTTTTATAATCAACCATATTTTCTTTGTAAAACTGAGTTTTCGTACAGTGAATACATGAATATAATTAAATATAAACAAGAGTTATAAATACCATTTTTTTCCATTCACTTCATAATAGTGATCCTAGGAATGCAATTTAATAGTACAAGTGGAAAAATCTAAGAAATTCATTGGATTATTCATTATGGGGAAAACGGTGACACCACAATGCCCCCAAATACAGTGTTGAGAGTATTTTGGCAGAACAGCCAGAGGAGACGCTCCATGGCCATGGAATTGGGTTTATTAAAAATATCTGAAAGTGCTGTTCATATAGGAAGACAGAATATAACGTCCAACATATGAGATGATCTATATCAAAATTGTTCAAATGCTTTGATCTAATATGCACAAAAATATATAAATTAAAACCGTTTTTCCAAACAGTGGTCATCCTGCTACCTATGCTCACTGACAATTTCTTATTTTAATTTGTTTGAATTTAATATTCAAAGAATTAATGGCGTGACCCAGTAAAGTGATTTCTTGATCATTAAATGAATTGTGACATGTGGTTAACCTAACAATCTTCTGAACTATGCAAATAGTTTGTTTTTAAATTGTTGTAGAGGGAAATGTAATCTAATTCTATTTTTTTAGATCTGAGCTTGTGAATTGAGGATATTTTAATTTTTCCCTATTCTGTTCTACTTTTTTTAAAATTGCTGACGATAAACTATTTTAATTACAATCATTTTTAAGTTGACATTTATTTTGTTATGTCAGTATGTTTTATGTTTCAACATATTATCTTTTAAATTTCTGTTTGTATGAGGATCAGGGCTAGGTCTTCTATCTCATAGTAATTTCTTAAATTTAAGGTAAATATTGCATAATGGAATGAGTGGATACGTATATGAATGGCTTATAAAACTTAACCCAAATATGCTTTCACGAAGTGATTCTTAGTTTTGCTTTTTATTTTGTGCACTTTATTACAAAGCAACATAAATTTTAACCAAAAGGGAGTTAGCAGAGTCAGATTAAAAGACATTTTCAGATTCCAAACAATCTCTTGCCCATAATGTGTTCATTGTTAAGACAGAGCCATGTTTTGGGGCTAATGCATCGATGTCCACTACTGCGCAAAGGCCAGTTGTTGGAGCTAGGACAGACCATGGAGTGGACCGAGGCGGAACTGCCTAGCTTGTCTCTGGAAGTTCACTGAACTGGCTGACCCTGTGCTTCCTCTGCTGTAACTTGAGAGTAGCATTTGCTTCAAATCTTTTGAATCTGCATGCAAAATACCTATGTTCATGCCTCACAAGTAGGTTAAGTGTCTTCTTTTCCTCCCCCCACCCTGCTACCCAGATAGCATTTTTAAAAATATTGTAATTTTAAAGAATATAACAGACATTATTTTTTTAAATATATGTACAATTATTATTTAAAAAGTAAGTTTTTATGTTGACCCATCACTAGGCTTAGCAACAGGAGGGGTGAAATTTTAAATATAATTACATAAATTTTAAAATAGTGAATTGACAAAAAACAGAAAAAAACCCCAGCTTACTAGAAATATGGGTCTACACATATTTTACATATAAATGTATCTATAATTTACTGGAAAAATAAACTAGAAACCTTTCATAATGATTTTTTGGAATAATTGGGACTATGGTAGATATAACCAGCTGTGGTTTAATTTATATACATTATTTGATCATTTTTTTAATTAAAGAAGCATGGGCCTCACTGGTGGCACAACAGTTAAGCGCTGGGCTGTAGAGCTGTCAGTGATGAGAGTTCGATGCCCAGCCAGGGAGATTCCCACATGGCGTGGCAGACCTCTCCTGCCTCGCCCGCTGCTCCCCTCAGCAGTGTATTTCAGTCACTCTGCCTGTGCTGCTCCCCACTCGTCTCTGGTGAACCCTCTCCCCGCCCCACGCCTCTGGCCTGCACCCCAGCTTGTATGCATAAATAAATAAATCTTTTAAAGAAGCAATGAAAAAATTATAATACTGGGTCCAAGAGTGGCCTGTCGAAGCAAAAAATTAACTATTGTCAAAGTTCCTGTGGTTTAGATACTTTGTGATAAAATATCTGCAAAATTAGAAATGAATGTATTATGTTGAATTCCTATTAGAGAAAAGTAGCCTTGTTTTCTTGAAATCCTGTCATGCTCTTGGATTCAGAAGAAAATTGCATTTTTTACAGTACAAGAGTGATGCTCACACAACTGACCAGAACATTGTGTTTTCACCATTGTATCTCTTGCCTATGTTGGCATTCATATTATATTTTTAATAGAATATAATTAAAAGATTATAAGATTCAGTTAGAGAAAACTGATGTAATTCATAAAGTTCAAAATGGGAACATCTTTTAAATATGAACACTTAACCTTAATTTACCCCTCAAATGCTGAGTCTATTAAAATTCTGATTTACATATTGGGGACTAGCACTCAATCATAAATATATACATTTTCTAGATACACTGATGTTTTATTAAAATGTTTACAAAAATATTGAACTTTAAAATTCACTGGTTAGTAAATATTATTTATATTGAACATAGTTTCCTTGTGCATAATGCATAAATGCTAGCTAAAATTTAAATGATAATTTTTAAGTATGTTGTAGAAATACTTATAATTGAGTCAACACAATTGCATACCTGTAATATTTTCGTAAAACAAACAGCAAAATAACAGCTATTTACCTTGCAAAACGGAAAGTTTTCGGTCAAATAGTTTTTTTTTTTTTTTTAAGATTTATTTTTTATTTATATATACAAGTTGGGGTACAGGCCAGAGGCGCGGGGCGGCGAGAGGGTTCACCAGAGACAGAGCGGGTAGCAGAACAGGCAGAGCAGAAATACACTGCTGAGGGGAGCAGCGGGCAAGGCAGGAGAGGTCTGCCACGCCATGTGGGATTCTCCCCGGCCGGGCGTCGAACTCACGTCGCCTCCGCCGACAGCTCCACAGCGCAGCGCCCAACCGCTGCGCCACCGGGGAGGCCCTCAAATAGGTTTTTCTGGATACTTTCCTCATAAGAGAAAGTGACTTACCAGTGATTGGTTATGTTATTAACTCTAATTACTACAAAATATGCAATACTGTAAAGAGAAGAATAAAAATAAATTACCAATTGTTTATTTAGCAATGTATAAATTCAAAGTCCAACTTGTCTTTTACTCTTAAGTCAAAATGAGATATGTAAAAAGAAATAGCCATGAAAAGTAATTTTACCATTTTAATGAAATATTTATTTATATCGATGTCTAAGCGATTGAAATTTCTCAAACTAACAGATTTTTATATTGGAGAACATTTTCTTTAGAACCTTGGCCAATTAAAGTAGCTGCCTCAAATTATATGCTAAGCGCCCAACTCCATATAAGCTCAGTGGTATATCTCTGTGGTAAATAATTTATTCTGTTCTTTTCAGTTTTCTTTCTTTTTGAAAAGTGGGGTGGTCAACAAAATAAAAATTGAGTATGGTGCACATGAACACAGAACACATAACATGGAACATAGACACAGAGCACATGCATATCTGTGCCTGCCAGACACACACACACCCTCTCAGATGGGTGACACTGGGAAACTGACAACAATGAGATAGTGAGTCAAAAATGTGAATTTCACAGGAGAAGTTTTAAGACATGCTTCTTTTTAAAATAGAATTAGGAAAAATGGTGTTAGTTCAACTCAATCCTGAAGTTTTTAGATTTGTGGTAAATTATTTTACTTTCTGAAAGAATTTATTCCCATGTGCACAGTTTTTGTATTAAAAGATGTAAGAACCTGCATTTTTTGTTGTTGTTTCATTTGGAGTACACATGGAAATTAGTCTTTGAGATACTTATGTTAAATGGCATTTTGGAAGGGATTTGTTTTAATCCTAACAAGTGAAATAATTAGCAGTTTTGACAATGAAAAATGAAATAGCCCTAATTGTGATTGTCATTAAGTGTATTTCATGTTTTAAATTATCTGTTAAGTTGAAGAAAAGGGGAAGGAAGTTAAATGTGTTTTAATTCTTCTATATGTCACACCGAGTGATAGATTTTCTGCAGATATTGCCTGTTCCTCACAACACCTTAGGACAGTTTTTAATCTCTGTTTTAAAGATAAAATTATCAAATGCACAGAGGTTAATAGAGAGGCAGAATAGGAGAGGCCGTCACTCTGCTCTGTACCTGCAGATGCTATCATTCACCAAGCTCCATCAAATTTTCCTCCTTAGGGTGTTTTATATCAACCCCTTTTTTCTATATTTCTTTTATTACTGCCATTGACCTCTATCACCTCTAGCCCGAATCCCTGCAATAGTTCCCAGAAAATGTAGCAGACCTTCCCCACTGCCTCTCTTTTCCTACTGTGTAAAACTAATCATGAGAATCTTTTGCTTAACATTCTTCAGGGCATCTCCATTTCTCAGAGGATGCAGCCTGAAACTCTTGGCTTGCTCTGTGAGAGTCTGCAATCTGCTCCCTGCTCATCACTCGAGGTTTATTTTCACTGCACTCTCATCTATTTCTCTTCCAGGCTTCTTAACCATCTCACAATAATTGCAGTTCTGCATCTATTTTCTGCTGCTTTCCATCTAGTATTTTCTCACTTGTCTTGCTCGGTCCCTCTCTACGAACGTTGCCCCTTCCCAGTCCCGTTTCCTACCTAGTTTTCTGTAAGATGGTTAGAGCATCACTTTGTAAATAAAGCATTTCCTCACCAGCTATCACAGTCTGATCCCCTTACATGACTTGACAACTCCCATCACCTGTTTCTACGGAGGTCCCCTAACTTTCGTGTAAGTATTAACACACCTGTTTTTCTCGGACTGTGAAACTCTCTTGAGGACAGGAACCATGGAATATTCTGCATGCAATTTGGGTAACCAGCACCGTGTCTGGGACATAGTGGGCAGTACCAATTTGGTTGTAAAAGTAAATTGTATCAGAATAGAAAGAGTAGTACATTAGGTCCATGGAATGGGTCAGTAGTCACCGGCAACCTAGAAGGAAATGGATTAGCAGGATGAGTGGTGGTTTGCCAGCATTTGTCAGTTATGTGCCCATTTGAACGTTTTGTATTCTCTGTGGCTCAGCTCTAATTTCTCCATCTCCCTCACCACCCTCCACCTCTCCCTCACTAGCTCTCTGGGTGTCTTACAGATTTCACATTTCCAGTGGACTCAATCTGGTTTTCTCGGTTGAGCAGGGCAAAATAAAGTGATCACTCACAGGAACAGATTCATCTATTTTGGTGATCATACCAAGGATGGAGGATTTTGGAGAATCCAGTCCCCATCTTCTGAGGTGTCTACTTAAAAGTCATTGAGTTAATTTTAGCTAAGTAATGCTAAATTGGAAAAAGAGAGCAGGCATATGTGCAAATTATTTATCAAAGAATGAGATAAATCCAGAAGAAAAAATACCTAAAATGTTTTTTGAGACTTGAGCAGCTAAAACAACTAGAGACAAAGCATCAAAAAGATTCAAATTCTTGCCAAATGGTCTTGATCTTAAATCATACATACAACTGAAAAGACTGTAAGTACACAAAATTTTTACTTCCAAATGAAAGTACTGATAATAAAGTTAATATTTCTCATTGCAGTATTTGTCTCTTACAAGCTTACAGTCTTCTTCAGTTGTTTCTTTATCAAAATGAATTGAACTGCCTTCTGTTTTATTAGTAATCCAGAAATTTTCAAGTCATTTTTAGTGTTTTATTTTTTCTCTGACCATCTCATATTTTATTTGTCCCCCAAACCTAGCAATTCTGTGTACACAATGTCTCTAAGAATTTCTCCTTTGACAACCTCTCTGGCAACACTCTACTTCAAATTACCTTATCTTCCATCTATACTAATGAGATAACCTTCTAACCTATAGCTAACTAGTTTAAATTTATACTCTGTTGATTTCAAACTTTTCATTTTGTTCTTCATACTTCATCTAAAACTGTTAAAAACAGAAATGTAAGCATGTTCCTGTCCAGTCTGAAATCTTAGAAAGAGGTTTCATAGGTATTAGGAAAACTGGTTGACCAGTAACCTATTTCTAGGGAGAAGAAGCAACACTTTGTATAATCAGTAGAGTAGATATGCCTTAATCCTCATCCTAACTAGACTGCAAGTTTCAGTGTCAGAGACCATGAATTTAATATGTTTTACCCCCAAACCATCTGCAGAATTCCAGACTCTAAGCAGATAGTCAATAAATAATTTACTCTATTTTTCTTACCATCTTCATGCTCCCTTAGCTGCTTTAGATTATCTGCCATTTCTGCAGCAACCTTTTGTGCCAGTTGATTGAACCAGAATATTTAAATGTTTCTATATAGCATTTATTTTATGTTCACCCTGATTTTTACAACTTATGAGAATTAAGTACAACCAGAAAAACATTTGGTAAATTGGAAATTAAAGTAATTATGTAGGATTCTCTTGCAGAGTATTTGCATTTGTTTGGGTTTATATACCGTTATTGAAATGCTATAAATGTAGAGTGTCAGAGTTCTTCAGACTTTCAAGATTTTAGAAAAAAACAGGGCCTCCATCTTGGCACAACAGGTTGAGCATAGCTCTGTAGAGCTGTCAGCAGCTGTGGCACGAGTTCAATGCCTGGCCAAGGAGATTCCCATGTGGCACAGCAGACTTCTGCCTCGCCTGCTGCTCCCCTCAGCAGTGTATTTTCGTCTGTCTGTCTGTTCTGCTCCCCACTCTGTCTCTGGTGAACCCTCTCACTGCCCCACACCTCTGGCCTGCACCCCAGCTTGTATGCATAAATAAATAAAAATCTTAAAAAAAAGATTTTAGAAAAACATTTAAACACAATAGAAGAAATTAATAGCACTAAATGCATTTTGTCTCTTCTGCATAAGTATCTTTAATAAACAATCATTCCCTCTTCATTCCTTTTCCACCCCTCAACCTCCCCCTTGCCCTGCCGATGATACTAAGGTGAAATTATATGCACAATCTAAATTCTTATACAAAAGAGATAGGGGACTTCTTACTAGACTGATTGAGGAAAACGATGTGAGGGGGGTGTTGCTAAGACTTAATTAAAGCTGACATCTTGCTCTGAGTCTCCCTGTAGCTTTTCGACAGTCATTGAAGGGTTAATGTAGTGGGATGTGATGGTTTCCAGTTCGTTCCAGGCCATTCATGTTCTTCACCAGTGTTCTTATTGCTTGAAAAAGAGAGAGGGCATCTCACTAATAAAGAGATATTATGGGGAAGGGACATGAAAAGATGGCGGTATTTATTCTCCTCTTTCTCAATATATATTTTGAAATTCTAGGGAAAAGCAAAAATATTTTCTTTGAACCCAAAAATAGAATTTATGAAGAACAACATGCAGATGTGTAAATGGATTGAGAAGTTCAAATATCCTCACTATAAACCTTTGCGTATGCTGCCTAAAACATCAGTAAATATTAATTAAGGGGTGGGGGAATAAGGGTTCACAAGAGGGGAGAAGGGAGCACAAGGGACTGTGGTGATGGTTCACAGGTGAATTGGTGGTGGGGAACCCACGGGGAATATACTATAATGTAAAAGATATGAATAATAATAAATATTAAGAAAACATTAAGGTTGGATTCATATAAGAGGTAAATGACATCACGTGATTTAAATAACTTTCAATTATGTAGTGATATATAATTCATTTAGATCTATCAAATTCATTACACCGTTTAAATTTTGTTGCAACCCAAGATTAGGTGATTGAAATTTAAATGACAGAGCTAAAAATCTAAACATTCCCATTAACTCCAGTAAACATTCCATTGTGGGATACAGAATTGGTTCCTCTTCCTTTTCCTTCTGACAACTATATTTAGCTTTGAATGCATGAGGGAACTCAGGAAAAGATGTGCTTGAGAGTAGATGACAATATACCTTTAAGCTTCAGTGAGCTTCCAAATATCAGGCTTGGTGTTTAACCTGTTTGGTGTGTATCTCTAACTTTTATAATGTTAAGTTTCTTCATGTAAAAAATGGAAACATTTTCTCTTTGTCTTAACTCACAGATTTTGTTTTGGGTTGGATATAAAATAATTTGTGGAAAACACTGAGTTCTAAAAATACACAGATTTCAAATTATTTATTTTAGTTTGGTTATTTTCAAAGAAAATCATTACTATACTAATTCTATTCCATATGTGAAAAATTCAAATAATGAACAAAAAAGGGAGTCATTGTTTCATTTTAGAGAAGAAATACTCAAGGTCACACAAAGCTGCACCTTTCATGAATTAAATTTGCTTTAACTGAGCTTGTATTTCCCAAATAACTTGGGCACTGAGTCCAGAGTGTATTTCTGTACTGGCCACGGGTGGGTAAAGTATTAACATGTGCAGGAAGTGCTCCAGGTCAGCCATCAGTATTCTCCTTGCATTTTGATTTCTTTTCCTAGTACCTAACTATTGCTTTAGAACAAAATTCATTCAACGATATTTTTAATGGACTAGCTTGGGTTTAGTTTCTGAGTTATAAGGAAGAGGAATAGGCATTGTGTTCAACATGTAGAAATGGTTGCTCTTTTTATCTTTGCAGTAAGTATCCTTCTCGAGTAGCCTCATGATTTCAGGCTGTGAGGATGTAGAGTTTGGATATGAAGACAAACAATGGAATTTAGTCTTTGATGAGACTGTCAAGAATGAGGTGATAGCAGCTCAGGCCACATCAAGAGATCTCGTCCTGGGCAGGCGCACAGTGAAAGAGCCTGTTCCTTGTCTTGTCTTACCCATTGGAAGCGACAATAGAGGGTGTTCACATGTCCTGCATAGAGAAGGGACTTTGTCTCCTTCAACATGAAGATGAAGTGTCCTCTGCGAATTAAGCATATTTAGTAAATGACTATGTAGGTGGTCATTTTCTTATTGTCTTTTTTAAAAAATATTTATTTATTTATGCAAACAAGAGTTGGAGTATAGGGCAGAGGTTGGGGGGGTGAGAGGAATAACCAGAGACAGAGTGGGGAGCAGAATAGGAGGATCGACTGAAATCCACTGCTGAGGGGAGCAGTGGGGAGATAGGAGAGGCCTGCTGCGCCCTGTGGGTCAGCTCCCTGGCGGGGTATGGAACTTATACTGCAGTGGCTGCAGATAGCTTCATAGTGCTGAGACTTAATCCCTGCGCCACCAGGGAGGCCCCTTATTGTCTTATTTTAAATAAAGCAACTCTGGCATTTTCAGACTTGATTCACTGTGAAGGTTGTTGGGATATAGAGGAACTTTCCTTCCATCCAATCTGGGTTCTTCTAAGACTGGCTAGATGAGTGAGTTAATACTGTACAGATTAGTAGGAGAACAGGTCAAAATTTACTAACACATATATGAACAATTTATATTTAGATGTGGTTATAAATTCTAAAGCATGATGGCGCAAACCATGGCTACTTATTCTGCCCTTAAGCAGATGGGGCAAAAAGAAGAAAGAGGGGCAAGTCCCATGACAGATACAGAGGGGGATGGTCACCTCAACCTTATCTAAGAATCAAGTGAGCTTCTCAGAGAGGACATGTCCAATGAAAAATTGGTGAACCACCCACCCCCGGACTGCATTCTTCTTGGCCCTAGAAAGGGGGAGCAATGATTGTTTCTCTTATTAAAGAGAAAGGGTAAGAAACGCCTGCAAAGAGAAAAGCTTCTCTTCAACCTCACAACCCCTTAGTGGTCTCAGCACAAAGCTGTGCAATCCCAGCAACGCACCTCCCGAGAGCCACAGGCCTTGGTCGCCCTCTAATTCCCACGCGAGATCGCAGGAGGCCTGCACCTTGGGAACTGTGAGATAGACCTGTCTGACTCTTTCGCGTGTGCAGAACAACCCCCAAAGTACGCAAAGATTTCATGAAATGTTTACAAAAATTTTTAAATTAAACTAGTGGGAGCTAGGTTCTACTCAAAACATTATCGCCTGCTAAGTTATACCTATTCTAAAAGGGAATCAGCAGATATTTTAAAGGGAGTTACTTTAACCAGTGACTTTTCATCATCAATTGAGATCACCCATTCTATTTGAGATACTACAAAATAAGTCATTGTTTTATTTCATTTCATTTATTTTTAATTGAGTTTAGATTAGTTTACAACCAACGTTGTAAACCATAGGATTTGGCGGCCTAGGATTATACCTCCTCATGTGTATAAGTGGTTATTCTAATAACAAGACTGGAGAACTAAATATTAAACATTTTTTTCCAAATATGTTAAGGGTTATTCTTGTATACCTCTGGGTCAGTAATGATATTCTAGGAAATTTATATTTTTTCACATGAAAACATTTAGAAAAGGAAGAAAAAGATGATTGTTGTAAGAAAAAGAAATTCACTAAGAAAAACGTGTTATTTAAAAACTAAGTGAATACTTAGCACTCTATGTTATTACCCATCTTTTCAAAAAGCTTGGGTTTTCAGCATTTAGTATATTTGAAGGATTGTTTGATTAAAGTAATAATTGTGAAAATAAGACTTTTGAGAATCATGCATTCCAGTCAAAAATTTTTACTTTTGAGAATCATACATTCCAGTCAAAAAATTTTAGGGTCATCCATATATTTACAAATCATATTTCTACAGAAATTCTAGAGAATTTTCATGAGAAAAACAAGAGAAGTTAATCTGCTTTAACTTAAATCATTATTGGAAAAGTCATTTAATTCTTTATTTTAGTGTAAGTAACATTCTTCTTTTGAATGGAGACAGTAGAATTCACTGGATTTGCGACTAAAACAAAGGTAATTTCAGATTCTTTTCTGTACTTAACTATAAGGTCACCTTGGAGCTTGCTGGTGTTTTGGTACTCAGTAGGGTCTCTGGTTCTGCTATGCAGTAACTTGCTTTAATAATAAGAAAGAAAAAGATATAGAAAAGAAGAAACGAGGTAAAAGAAGAAAAGAAATAGTGTGGTTTCCCTTCAAAGCTTCAAAATAGAGCTCTTCCCACTGACTTACCTTGTCTGACTGTGGAGACCAGCCCTGCCTGCTCCTTGTGTGGGCTTCTTTGATACTTAGATCTGCCCAGAATATCTCATTCAGTTCATTAGATGACTTCATTTGAGAAATAATGCTTTTACTGAAATCTGAAAGCAGTAAAGTCCGGAACTGGTTTTACAAAGAGATGAAATGGCTTTTGCAAGAAGAGCAGCAAAGGGATGTGAAGGATTCCAGATTGCTTTTGGCTCCGGGTTCAGTGGTGCAGGAGTGCTTTGGAGTTCTGTTTGCTTAGGTTAAAACTAATCAATGAATAAGAAACTTCAGCAAATTATCTCAAGTCATGAGCATTGATTCCTTGACGTATAATGAGACTTTATTAAGTTATATCAATGAACACTTAATTGAGCACCTATTATTTCCTGTGCATACTATACATCAAGTGTGGTAAAGTATAGATCTGTGTTAACTGGTGTTTCTGCACAAGACACATACATATTCATCATGGCAGCATCATTCTGATTCTAAAGTGAACTTGATGCTGTAGGAATGCACACCCCAATATTCAGTCAACGCAGTACAGAGCAACAGTGCTGCTGCAATTTCCAGTTCCAAGATCAAGAAATTATTCTGATGTTTGAGTCAGAGAGAAAAGCATTTCCACCAGACCCACAAGTGGGTCTGATTAAACAAACAGGCTGTGCATTCGTAATTAAGCATATGCGTGAACATCACAAAGTACCCAATTACCTATGTGCTCATTGTAAGCCTGTTAACATCTCAAATGTCTCCTGAGATCCAGTGCCCTTTTAACTAAGAGAAAAGCCACCTGTCCCTCTGGGAAAGCAGGTATGTCTGAAATAACTGATTGTTTGTTTTCAGACTAAATGCCTCTCCTACTCACTGTTTATTGATTGTGCCTTAGCTTATGACAGCTTTGCCCTGAGATTTCCCCCAGGGATTATCATCTTTCTCACATTTATTCAGCAGAACCAATGCCTCCAACCCTTAGGGTTTGCTGTGTAGAATTCTGACTCACCTTGGGTCCCTTTCAAGTAACTACCAGAGTATATACACAAGGGATGTGAACTTGATACCTAGGTTAAATAGCCTCCTAATCCCATTTTGCAATGGTTGCCTCAAAATCAATGATATCATACCTTTTAAATATATTTTATTTAAAATTATAAATACAAATCATGACACATTTCAATACTTTTAGCAATACAAAAGAATGTAGAGAAAAAAATCACAACACTTCTAATCTGAACATGACTGGGAGACATAGCAGCTTCTTCTTTCACTGCGTACTTATAGAAGCAGCAAGGGAAAAACAGAACAAAACAAAAAGCTCTCCCTTTTCACTGCAGTTTAAGCACAGGTGTCAGTCACAGAGTGCCCGCTGAAAGCTGGTGTGACCCTCACACATGCCGGGTACAGGGACAAGCAGCAAGGGCTAGAAAGACAGGAGCTGCTCAGGAACTGCCAGGAAAATGGACTGTCGTGAAGGCATAACACAAATTCAGAATTGGAAATTCCACAGCTTACATCAAACAGGAGCTGCAGGGTCTGGACAGAGGAGGATCAAGCCTCAAGCAAAAAGTAGACTGAAAGAAGATACGACAGAAATGACCAAACAACCAAGGGTGCAATTTCAGAAAAGGGAAAATAATATTTAAAAACTCTCTTTGGAGGAAAGTTGCACGAATAACTGGTTTCATGAAACCTGACTTATTCTTGGATGTGCACTATAGAAGTTGGAAAGGGATCAGTATAAAAATACTAAAGAAAAACTTTACTAGATTAATAATGCCATAAAACAAAATATAGACCAAACAATTTAGCTAAAAGTAACAAAATGATAGTTTCAATGAAAGAATTCTAAAAAAAAAAAAGGTGAAATGTAAGAATTCAGGGAAGTGATAGGCAACAATAGTTAGAATGAATTTGTAGAACAGTAAAAATGTCAAAATAACAAAAACTAAGAAGGTAGAATAGACAGTGTGGAAAATACCACAATTACCAGGAATTTTAGAAGTAGAAAAGAAAATTGTTATATATAAGCAAAGGGATTCTGTACTTACATAATTGAAGTTTTCTATAAAACAAAAAAAACTATTTTAATATGTGTACAATTACTAGAGGAGTGTCAAATATTTAATGACAGCATTATGCTATTTTTTCTGAACATTGTCTTTCTGGCAATTTCCAGTTTTTGTATAACTTGCAATGTATGGTGGCATTTTTCTCTGACTATAAACATAAAATCTGTAATTAGTATGTATTTATATTTTGTAACTAATTATATAAAATACAAAATATTTGTACCTAATTATCTATTTGCAACTGCGTATTCCTTTTCTAACGCGGAACCCCAACTCCTTGACGTATCCCTGTAGTTATACCCCCTTAAAAGAATAGAAATAGAAAAGGCATATTTTTCATCATCGCCAATCATCTTTTTAAATCAGTCTACAATGAAGAAGCTGCAGGCTACTGACAGTCTAATTTCACAGGGTAAAATGATTTTGTCACTTTAGTATAAAACTCTGAAGGAAAGGCCAGATTTTATGGTTCTGATTATGATTTTTCTCTCGTTGATTCACATAATAACGTTTATTGAAGACCTGCTTTTTGATACAGCTTTAATCTAGGCGATGTGCAAGAAGAGGTGAGCCAAACTAGCCTTGGCCCGAACCCCACGGAACTTACACTCTGGTAGGAAATTGCAATCAAAGGAATAATTATACAGATCTGAAATGTAACTGATCTACACACCAACGGGGATAAAATAGTTGCTAAACTATTAAAATCTTTATATTCCAAGTGATAAAGATGGAAGAATAGCTGCTGTCCCAGCAGTTCCACCTGCTTCTTCCCTGTCTTACTATCCAACCACTTTACTCCTGGCACAGAATGGGTCTCTAGTACCCAGTTCCGCTTCTACCCACTTCTATGCTTGGTCGATTGGTTGGTTAGGAAACTAACCACCCATTTTCCCCAGAACCCCATCTCCTCGGATGGGATACAAAAGAACGCAGCAAAGGAAGAGATCTGATTCCAGAGGGGCAAAGAAAGAGAGACATCTCCCTGTCCTGCCTCGCTCTAGGGACGGTGGGAGACCGCTGCAGGGAGCAGGCTCCTGCCCTCAGCCCGGAAACTGGCACATCTCCACCCACACATGTCCTCCCCCCAGACCAGTGTTGGGGCACTGGGAGGTCGCCTGGCTGCCGGGACTCCAGTGGCCAAATACCGGCGCTCACCTACCTCCACATGTGAGTGGGCAGTCATTGCCAGCCACACTCTCGCCATGCCTGTCACCAGGAAGACACCGCCTGCTTAGAAGATTCTCTTTGAAAGGGCCTGGGAGAGACCGAGGGAGCAGGGCTCAGGTGTCAGTGGGAACAGCCAAGAACCTAGGAAGTGCTTGGGGCTCTGTGCACAATGGGAAACTTGCCTCCAGCCTGATGTAGGGGAGGTGAGCACCGGAGATGCGGAGAAGTCCGCCTTCTCACCACCTCGATCAATGCTTATCTTTTACGCTAGCAGTTTGTTAGAATCCATCAAAAGCCCGATTTCTTGGTCAATAACTACATTAATTTGTAAATATAAATGGAAGTTCACTGCCATACTCTTTTTTACTTAAGATACTTTTCCCTGACTTGAGGATTAGGTTAGACTCCGGTAAATAAGATGTTCCAATAATAGACTTCTGTGACAAACAAAAATAAAGATATTGAACATAGAAAAAAAATCTTAGTGTGGTTTTTATAAGTGCTAAAAACAAATTGAGTGTAATTGATGTTAGTTTGGCATTAGAGGACTGATTTCAGTACCACGCATACTGTTGTTGAATTAGACATTTTGTATTGATACAGTCACTTAATGACTATAGTTCTAGTGGAATCATCATTCAAAGAGCTTTATATTATGCCTGATGTCGAATTGTGGCTTAGTAAGGAGCTTTACTTAACTCACAACAGCTTGTTTAAACAAAAGATCACAAACTTGTTTTCTGAAAATCAGCAAATAATTTGAGCATGACTGGGATAACTTGATGAACAAGTTGTGCTGCAAATGAACCTTAGCGAATGATGGTTTACACACGAACATACATAGACATGCACTGGCTTGTTTAGAGATGAGGAGTAAGTTTGAATTTCATGTACGTGCATTATGTGTTGTTTGTATTACTGTCCTAAGTTGATAACTGGATTATCAGTCCATATTTGAAAATCACACTGAGAAATGCATTACGGGACTGAATAGATCTGGCACTTGGATGGGCCCAAATAGACCATACCCAAGTGTTTTCAGAGAAAGAGAAGTTATTCTTATCTGCAGATAATGGAGACAGAGAATGTGAAATTCGCCGATGGCTGATTTCCTGGGTAAGGGCTGGAAAGGGTCTTTAAGGCGAGCAATTGGGGGAAAGGAGTTTTTGGTGATTTCGGTCCTGGAAGCGCTGAGCCTTGCTGGGTATCCGTGAGTTTGCCGGTGAGCAGAGTGCCCGGTGGTGTCCATGCTTCCACCTGCATCTCATGTTCAGACAGTGGTTGCTCAGCTCCTCCCTTCAGCAGAGATCTAGTATGAGAATGGGGCTGATGTGAATTTAAGTCACAAAGGGAGCTGCTACAGATGTTCGCAGTCCTTTATGAAGCAGTGGACTCCCGGCCGAAGAGCAGAGGTTGGAATCTTTGTTTTCCTTTAATTTAATTTTATTTAATGTATATCCTTTACATCATTATGTATCCCCTGTGGTTTCCCACCGCCCACTCACCCGTGAACCATCACCACAGTCGCTGTGCTCTTTTCTCCCCTATTTTGGTCCCTCTCCCTCACCCTCCCCTGCAGAATGTGTCTCATTTGTGGTTGCCTGCTAGTTTCTGTTTTTGTTTTCGACTTTGATTTGTGTGCTATTTTCTTCTTCTGATTTCTTATTTGGCTCTCATATTCCTCCTGTAAGTGAAACCATTCAATATTTTTCTTTTTGCTTCTGGCTTATTTCTCTGAGCATGATTCCTTCTAGTTCCATCCATGTCGCTGCAAATTGTATTAGTTTATCATTTTTGGTTACTGAGTAGTACTTCATTGTGTACATGTACCACATCTTCGTGCTCCAGTCATCAATTTTTGGGCATTTGGGTTGTTTCCATATTTTAGCTATTTTAAATAGTGCTGCAGTAAACATAGGTGTGCATGTGCCCTTGTGGATTACTGTTATCTAAACAGATTGCAAATATTGTCTAGTTAGACAAAACTGCTTTTGAGTAAGTCAATTAAGAATTTAAACAGCCCTGATAGAGTCCTTAATGCTTTGTGGTATTTTGTGGTCCTAGAATTAATTTTCTGTTTCTCTGATGTCCTGATCAGCAACAAATCAAAATACTAGTTTGGAATTACTGTATTAGGGGAGAGTACAGCTCCATGAGCATGTAATAAGTGGATCTTACCCACTCTGGGGAGATCTGCAAGGACTTTCCTAAACGGTGATAATTCACGTTAAGATACAGAGATAAGTGGAAATAAGAACATTTAAGCCAAGCATGTTAAAAATAGTACTTCGAAAAATAGTATGTTGAAAGGGAGCTGGTTTTGTCCAGAGAAGCCTGTGGCACTGGAGTGAAGGAGAGACGTTAGCGCTGAGGCTGGGGAGTAGTTGGAGACACAACATGTACATTTTCATAGGCCATAGTGGGCACTGGGGTCTTCATCAGTGAAGCCGCCAATGGCAGCGTGTGAAATTGGGATGTGATTATATTTGAATTGTGAAGATGTCATTCTTGCCTGTGGTGTAGACAATAAGCTGGAGGGAAACAAGTGGATACCGAAAGGCTGGTCCTGGCAAAAGAGGATAATAGTGAAGACTGGGCTTTTGTAGCTATGAGTGTTGGAAAATGAGTGTTGGAGTACAGAAAATTTTCTAAGATTTGTGACTGTGTTGAATCTAGAGAACACAGAGGAGACAGGTTTGGAAAATACAAGCTCAACTTTAGCTGTTGAGGTTAGGCTACTACTCTGGACCATGTGGTCATTGTTTTCTCCTTTGATGATACAGAGGATAAAAAAATGGACTCCTCAGAATATTGTTGCTAAAACTATTTTAGATCCCCTTAGAATCACCTGGGGAGCTCCATTCAGAGATCCTCAACTGGCATGTGATAGAGCCAGCAGAGGGGAACCCAGATAATTCCCAAACAGCTAGATTTGAGAGTATGTACTGAGACGTGAGTTTGGGCTAACTAGAAGTCGTGACAGGAATACGGTAGATAGCAGCAAATTAGAGATGTTGTACAGGAGGTTAGAAGTACTCACTAAAGTAGGAATTCAAAGAAGATCCAGTTCCCCATGGCTATGTAGATCACAATAATAAACAAAGCGGTATGTTCTTATGACCCAAAACTCCTGTCCAGCCATAAACGTAAACACTACTACCCCCAGACAAAGACATAACGATAATCAACTAATAGCTTGTTGCTTAAAGCGCTCATGCTCTGCTAGGTTTTCTCTTGGCGAGAGCTTCCGGAAGTGTGTAACTGAGCATCTAAGAACTATGTCCAGCGTTCCGACGATACATGTGCGTCAGGAACACAGGCCCCCCTGGGTGTGATGTAGCTGTAACGACACAGCCTTCTGGGAAATACCAGAGGTAGCCTCAGGCGACAAGAAGGGGGAGGACACCCTAATGCTTTGTCATTAATGACCTAGAAGATTTCATGTTATGGTGTCTTGGGTTTTAAATTAAATGTCAAATACAATTTTGCCACTGAAAATGTGAAGTGTGGAACTGTCCTTAGAGACTCTGAGAACTCCGTCCTCTAATTGGTGGCTCGCTAATGCTGAGTGAAAATAGAGATCAGTATTGGACGAGTTGTCACACCAGTCTGCAGAAATGTGTGTAATTTTACCTCTTTCACTCTGTAGTAAGTTCTTGAGAGTATTTAAAATGTGAGGTGCTTGGTGTATTAAATATGGTGCAACTGATAAACTCTTGCCTTTGGGATTGTGCCACCATTTATGTCCTGATTTCTCTAACACTTAGTCTATAACATCAGGAAATGTGTGAAAGATATCAAAGCAGCATCTATTGCCCAAATAGTGGCTTATTTATTTATTTTTTTCCCTTCTACTGACAGAGTCTGTATTAATAATAGGACTAATAATAGGATTTCCAATACACTTTAATGTGTTAGCATTATATCTTTCTGAACTATCTGTATATTAGTGCTAATTATGAGGTATGTTTAAGTCTAAAAATGCAGGCTTTAACACAAAGGCATCATTTTTACTGCCGGTTTTAATTAGAAACCTAAAGAAACACGTACAATTAAATATGCCCATAAAAATAATAGATACATTCCCATAATGCTAGTCAATTTGTTGTGCCATTAATATCATCCAGTGTGGCAGTTTAAAAAACATATTGGAGTAATTCAAGTAGAAAATGGTTCAGAAGAAAATTACTAGCATTTAAACCACCATAACTGTTTTAGAACAGCAAGGGCCACTGCGTCGCTGCAGAAGCTGTTTTGCTTTGCCATCACATTGTAAAGTCAACTGCTTGCCTCGTTCCTTGGTCCCCTTTTTTATAAGTGCAATTAATCTTGTCCTGAAAGTACCCAGTGTCAGAATAAAATTAATTTAACTTCAGAAACTTAAAGTTGCAGACATAATTTTTAGAGAAAACATGAATGTGTCTCAATTTTCCTGATGCCAAGAAAGTGTTATTTTACTTTCCAAAATATACTATTTGGCAAATCTCCTCCTCTGCGGAGCAGGCACACCCAGGTTTACCTGAGAGAATCTTTCTGAGTGTCTTCTGGGTAATGAGGAAGGGCACACACGAGGGCACAGGCTCCTGGCAGTGGGTGTCCTGATAGGATGGCGGGAGAGGGGCACAGCCGGGAGCCGCCCGCCGCTCCCTGTACCCCCAGCCTTCCGAGCATGATGAAACCAAGCTCCCCAGTCTGCTTTCCTTTCAAAGTATCGTCTCATAAATGGTTATATTTAATTCTGCCAGCAACCTTGCCACTTCAGAAGTGAAAAATGCCTACTGTCCAATATCGCAGTGCCTAGAACACAGGCACATTGAGATAAATACTGTCGATAGTTTTATTCTTCAATAACTGGAACTTCATAGCACATCTGGTCTAAATGATTGTAAATTCTAAACTGGCAAGTTTGAAATTAAGTTTTATCACAATGCTATATAGTTCATTACAAAGTGAAGCCCAATTTTGTGTTGCTAATTAGCATTCAAACTTTGTTATGAGACTATTTAAGACATAATTTTACTATTAAACATCATTTAATAAAATTCAAAGAACGGTATTCCAAGGCTATACATTTATGTTAAACTGAAACATTGCATTTGAATTTGAGACCAAGTTTTTATTTTCTCCCTGGTGGCTCAGATTGTAAGTGCATCATATATTGCTTTGAAGTTACGGGCCTAAATTCCCTCTAAACATTTCTGGCTGTTCTTTTACACTTAAATCTTCAGGTGAAAACACAAAGGTATATTAGGATCAATAAACCCTTATCAAGTATCTTTTATATAGCTAACTACTTTAATTTATCTCATTTAAGTATCATAATATCTGTAATATATTATTAACACTTATCTTTCATTTATATATGAGGAAGCTGGGTTTCAAAGTTGTTTAAAAATCTTCACAATATCATACAAGTAACTAAGTTTTAAAACTCATGTCAGTTTTGCAAAGTTTCATGTCCTATCCATAATATTACAAATATTTCCCATGCTAGAATCACTTTAGCAAAAGTGTTAAAAACTTTCTAAAATTTTGTAGGTAATTTGCTCAACAGTTTCTATCAGTTTAACATCTATCATTCTACTGTTCTAATCGTAACTACTCATTTAGAAGTTTGATCCAATATGTTCATTTTCATAGTATCTATGATATCTTAGATTCTTTGTCTTTGATAAATGCGTCTAACCAATCACACAATACATCATCAAAGTTGGAGAATTTGCCTTGGCTATTGACACTTAGCTCTCCCAATTCAAAGGGGGAAAAAGTGAGCCAGTCCCACCAAAATTCCTCTTGGGCACGCTTTGTCCTTGAGTGAAGTGCCCTATTTTGATGGATGTTAGGAGAAACAAATTACATAGACAAGATGTCTGCAGAGTAGAAAGCTTCTGTTGGATAAATCTAAAGGAGTGAAAATACCCCGAGAATGCCCAAGAACTAATGATGAGCGAATATGTGCTGAGTTTGCAATACGCAAGATGAGAAAGTGCAACGCATGTTTGACAATTACAATGACATACAATGCTCGTTTGACATTAGGATGTTTGTTCTGGCTTGTTTTGTTAACAAATGATGATGATGTGTCAGATGTGATCATTTGTTGAGTGTCTAACTATGCCAGACACTTTGCTGTGTACCTGGAAAGCAAGTGCAGATAAGACATGACTTATGTCTTCCAGGTGTCACAGTTTACATCAGGAAACAAAAAAATAACATTTGTAAGTTTGGGAAGGACAAATGGTGCTTATCGGCTTTAAGCAGCCTTTATGTCAGGACTGTGTTCATCTTGCTCATATGAAATCAAAACTGATTAGCACAGACTTTTGCTATATAACAGATACATAGTTTGTCAATGAGGGATGAGTGGAAATTAAAGGGTTTCGGTTGGACTTTCCAGAAATCAGATTCTTAGGCTGAATCATAAATATAAGGTTAACATCTGGAGGGACCAAGAAAAGATTAAGCACAGTGGAGCATGAAAGTCTTTGCACCCCCTTGCAGCTAAACTCCTGTCTGAAGATGAGGGAACAGAAGCAGATGGGGCAGACTGATGCTGACATCACGTCAGCTGTCAAGATGTCTGGGGTAGGGTTTTTCCCAGTATCGTCACCACAGCTGTCTCTGGGGATGGACTGAGTTATTTTGGTTGTGGGTGTTGTGTAGCAGACATCTGAAGGGGAGATTTGTATACCTCTAAAACACAAATAGTGATATAAACCTGTGTTACCTCAATAACAAATATAAAATAAAATAATAAAAATTTAAAAGATTTGTAAAAACATTAATTTAAAAAAAAAACCCACAAGCATTAAAAAAGAAATTTTGATTCTAATCACTCTTTATTGTTAAAGGCTATGCTGTACATAATATGATATTCCTGGATTTTGCCATTATACACCAATAGCAGTCCCCCAGTTATGACAACAAACGGTATCTTCCAAATATCGTCAAATGTCCCTGGGGGGGGCAAAAATCACTTCTGATTGAGAACCATTGCCTTTGTCCACACCAACACTTACATTCAGACTGAAGGTGACCCACTAATAAGGAGCCTCTGATTAGGCAGAAATGACAACTCCCTGTGCCTCCTCCAGGCTGAGGCCCCTGGCGGAGGGCTTCCCCGGGAGACACATGGCTTCAGCCAAATACTGGGGCCAGCTGAAGAGGCTGCCAATCAGACACTGTCAGCTAACTGCTCTCCTTGAAGCTGAACAGAAAATACCATCTTCAGAAGAGCTCAGAAGAGGCTCTGTCCATTATTACCCCCTAAAAGCCAGTAGCTTCCCTCGGCCTTCAGAGCACCAAGCATGACATGTCTGACGTACCTTGTTTGACCACTCCCGTTAAACTTTCCTTGACTTGAGATCTTTGTTCTGGTATAAATTCCAGGACTAGAATTCTGTCTGGAATGTCCCCTGAAACTTTAACTGGTTCTCTTTCCTATGGGATTACAACCCCAGTTTGACTCTGCAGAATCATATTTTCAGCATCCCAATGTTAAAATATGTAGACTTGGGAAATAAAGTACAATTGCAATTGAATAGTATCAAAAGAACAGCAGAATATAGTCTCCATTAGCTTTATAAAGGACATCTTTAAAAGAAGTGACTTTTATTTTCATAGCGCTGGTTTACAGCACTGTGTGCGATGTGGGGGAGTAGGCTCACACATCTTCACGTGTATGTTAACAGCACCCCCAGCACCCCAGCAGCCGGAACCTTCCACTACTGTCCATTACGCAACATTGCTTTTAAGGCGATCTGCTGCGCTCTGTGGGTCAGCTCCCTGGCCGGGGATCGAACTCGTGCTGCAGTGGCTCTGGATAGCTTCATAGTGCTGAGACTTAAGCCGTTGCTCCACCAGGGAGGCCCCATTCTGCCCATTTTTTGACTGGATTGTTTGCTTTGCTTTTGTTGAGCTGTGTAAGCTTTCTGTAGATCTTTGGTATCAGTCCCTTATCAGTTTTGTGGAGTGCAAATATTTCCTCCCAGTCTGTAGGTTGGCTCTTCGTTTTGCTTATTGTCTCTTTTGCTGTACAGAAGCTTTTTAGTTTGATGTAGCCCCAGCTGTTTATCTTCTCCTTAATTTTCTTTCCTGCTGGGAGTGAGTCCTCAAAGCATAAAGTCCATCTTATATTTAGGTTACTGCCCAATAGACAGAGGTCTCCTATTTCCTGTACTTTATATTTCCATGATATGCCTCTGGAAAGCCTTCAAGGCACCAGTGCAATGTGTTTATCTGACGGATGACCTTGCTGACCATCACATTCTATTTCCACTTATAATATCAAATTTATTTAGGTTCCAACTTTGCGGTATTTACTTTCTGAATCTGAGCTGACAGTTCTCAGACACTCGGAGCTCTTCAGAAATTATATGAGCCAATCACAACAGTCTAAAAATATCAGTGCTCAATGAACATAGATAAAAGTATCTGCTTCATGTTGTTTCCCTGGATAGCATATAAAAAACTATAAATACAATTTCAAATTTTCAAACCTTCCTAGCATATTTTGAAACAACCAGCTATTAAAAGAATTTTATTTAAACCCATATAAAATAGTGGCACTATTTATACAATGTAAAATTATTATGCAGAATTATGTATTACTGTGTTGAAAAAACAATACAATAGTGATATTCTGAAGAAGGACTGGGAAAAACCTTTTTAAAGTTTTATAAGTCACTAATAGCTGAATAGTAAAAGCAACTTGGATTCATAAAACACATATCTAACTTTGGGAAATTGTGTCTTTCAGTTATTGTCCTTCAAGAATAGAGTTGGCATGAGTAGAAAATGTAAAACAAGCACAAATCACTTAAATCACCAGTTATCTTACTTTTAGTTCTCTCACCTTATTTAGAGTGAAGTAAATAATATGTGAGTTACTATTTGATGACTACTGTATTACAAAAAAATGATAGAGAAACAGAACCACAAGGAGATCCTCGCTCTCTCTCTCTCTCTTGCTCTCACTCTCGCTCTCTCCCCCTCGCTCGCTCTCTCTGCATTCTGGAAAATTGTTTTTGTTTTTTTTTTTTTAAGATTTATTTATACATACAAGCTGGGGTACAGGCCAGAGGCGTGGGGCGGCGAGAGGGTTCACCAGAGACAGAGTGGGGAGCAGAACAGGCAGATCAGAAATACACTGCTGAGGGGAGCAGCAGGCGAGGCAGGAGAGGTCTGCCACACCATGTGGGATTCTCCCGGGTTGGGCATCGAACTCGCATCGCGGCTGCCGACAGCTCCACAGTGCAGGGCTCAACCACTGCGCCACCAGGGAGGCCCTGGAAAATTGTTTTGATTGGTCTTTCTTTACAATCTAAAAGTGAATTTACCAGCTGACACGGTAATTTCAATCCCGCATACTTATTGTTATTTAAAACATGAACAAAAATGTTAATAGTAGTTTATTTTACTATCTGGAAACAATCCAAATGTTCTTCAATGGATGAGTGGTTAAGGAAATCATATAATAAATGCATACCACAGATTATGATTCAGCAATGGACGGGAATACATGTGACAACACACAGGAATCTCAAAGAAGGAGTACTGACTGGTAAACCAATCTCAAATGGTTACCTGCTCCATGATTCCATTTATATAACACTCTTGAAATAAAGTAATTATAGAGATGGAAAAGAGATGAGTCGATTTTGGGAATGGGGTGGTGGAAGAAGCATGAGGTAGCATGAGGAAACGTGTGGTAATGGAACAGTTCTGAATTTTGATCACGGTGGTATTTACACAAAGCTACACTAGTGATAAAACTGTACAACCTGAATACACACACACACACACACACACACACACACACACACATTGATACACAGATAGGTGCAGGTGAAGTGATGAAGACTGAAGCTCTGTAAAGGGTTCCCATCCCAGGCTTATGTTTTTAATACTGTCCTTTAGTTATATAAGGTGCTATCATTCAGAGTTGAGAGGTAAAAGTTGCATAGAACTCTTTTTGCAACTACCTGTGAATCTATAATTATTTCAAAATGAATAGTGTAGAAACCCTATTTGCAATATGTGATCTGCTACTTACCTTAGGCTATAAAATCAATCTGTTTAATCCCTGGTGTCTTGATTTCATTTATATGAAAATTCAATTTAAGGATGTCTTCCTCAAACACTAAGGTGGTATCTTATTGCCTAGTTGAATTTAAAATATAGAACATGCAAGTTATTATCAGTCTTGAGGTGAAAAAATTTCTTGATTTAATACATTTTAAGAGTTTTGGGTAGTCTAGTGTAAATATAAATGTCTTAAATTCTAAGGATTTCTCCTTAATGCTATCAAAATTTGGTTATATGACCCTATCTTATACTTTCTAGCTCTGTCAGTTACTAGACTGTTATAAGCCATTTTTCTCATTTGATAGAAACTGAAAAAATGTGAGTCTTGGGCCCTCTGTGAATGGAATGTTGTCATGAATGTGCTCTGAATCTCACAGGGCTGGGAAGTTCTAGAAACTTGTACACATTCACATCTGGAGTATTCAGTGGTGAAGAGTAGAATTAATCAATACCTATCTTGCCTCTATTGGCAATTTTGTGAATGGTTTTGAATACTTGATTCTGAAATAAGAGACTGAATATTAGTAGTTCACCAAGCCATTTACCTAATAAAAAGAAATAATTTAGGGAAAGGATGATGTCAATTTTGAATTTTTAGATATTTTCCCCCTGTGGAACTTTGAAAGACTTAATAAAATCAAGTAATATGGCAATGAGGGAGAGAAAAGACAATGACAACAGAACACAGATTGTAAAAGCTGAGCAGGTAGGCAGTTTATCGCTTTACCCAAAATTGCGGGTTTCTTTGCTTTCCTTCCTAACCCCCCCAAACTTGATTGCATTACTTCTCAGCAGTTATTGTGTAAGAAAATTCAATCGTAGGCATTTGTATTAAAGTTGGCGGTATGAAAACATCCATGCCACACCGTTCTGTAGTTTCTCTTTTTCATTCATTGAGATTTCCTTATAACTCTGTTGTCAACATTTGTAGATTCTTGCCATATCAATAGTAAAGTTCCACCAGGGAGCTGCCTGATATTTTACAGTACTATGTAATATGCATTCCCAAGTTTTTATTTTGTTTAGTTTTTTTCTACTTTATCAGCCCTGTTTTCCTTGTCTTTAGGGAATATGAATATTTCAGTCAAAGGTTTAATATAAAAATGAAGAACAAAGACGTATACAGTTCCTGAGGGGATTGCTATTAGCTGTTTCAAACACTGCTTTAGAATAATCAGTAATTCCCAATGTAGCCATGCGCCTACTACAAGACATTGTTTAAAGGCAATCTGGCCCTTGTGGTATCAACTGCTAGATGAAGATAATGATTCAAAATGCCTATTGTCTGAGGAGATAACTTAAATTTTCAATAAGTCATTAAAAACTGAATTTAACCGTGACTAAGTGAGCACAATTACTCTTATTTTAACTGCCTTGAAAAGATCCTTATTCCCTTATTTAAGTGAATTTAAAGAAAATTAAATTCCAGGATGAATACTGTTTCCACCTTTCTTGCCAGAGACCATGATTCTGGAACCTACAACTAGTGCATTGTTGTAGAAAGAGAATTTCAAGGACTCAGGATCCTTTGGGGTCAAGTTATTGAACATCCCTCTCAGACACTAAGTTTAATTCATCAGATAACACATTTTTTTTTAAAGATTTATTTATTTATGCACGCAGCTGGGGTACAGGCCAGAGGTGTGGGGCGGCGAGAGGGTTCACCAGAGACAGAGCGGGGAGCAGCACAGGCACATCTATGGAAACACACTGCTGAGGGGAGCAGCGGGCGAGGCAGGAGAGGTCTGCCGCACCATGTGGGACCCTCCCCGGCTGGGCGCCGAACTCATGTCACTGCCTCCGACAGCTCCACAGCCCAATGCCCAACCTCTGTGCCACCGGGGAGGCCCAGATAACACATTTTGATACTCATCTTTATTTTTACCACCTCCCATTGTCTAGTTATGAAGATTATATACCTGAAATTATAAATTTAGAAATAGACAGAATTTAACTTACTTGATCTTGAGTAATTGGGACACCTGTTCTCACTGGTTGGGTTTCCAGGATGTAGTAACCCAAAGCTCCTTTTTCATTATTCACACATTTTGCTCTTCACGAAGACACTTGGCTTCAAGTGCTCCTTGACTGGCAGTGATGTTGTAGCCCTGTAAACTTATCATAAATTGAAAATATTGTAAGTTTTAAGCTGACCTGTGTGTGAACATTCCTTGGAGGATATAAAACAAAAGTAGCAGAAGATGTGTAGTTTGGATCAGACTGTGGGAAATCTCTAACATTATCCTGAATGATTTACATTTCTATTTTATAAGACATGGTAATTTGTACATGTGGTAAATTCTGTGTACAAGATTCTTAAATATATATTTTAACTTTGTTACCAAAAAAAGAGGTGGTAAATATTTAAAACAATTACAGGCCTAGTTTTGGACAAATTTCTATTTTTCTTTGCAGCAGTGAACCTAAAAAAATTAACATGGATATTTTATAAAATTTAAAGTAGTGTCTTTACCTGCCTCTGAATATACATGAATTGCTGAACTATGTACTTGAATCATTATGCTCTGACTATATGTAGGCACTGTTTTCATGATTTTTAATTTATATTTGCCTTACTTTTTCCCTCATAAGACATGATTATTGTTGTTTTACAAAGATAATCATTCCTTAAGTTGGTCCTCTTACCTTATTTTTTGTTTATTATTTTTTCAGGCACTGAAATTTCAGACAGTGGGATTTAAATCAGATTATCTAGAATTTTAATCTCAGGTTTATTCAGTAATTCTATAACCTTAAAATCCAAACTTCTCCGTACCTCTCATTTGTCACCTTTATTTTTCTTTTTGTTTTGCAATCTCTATTACTGCTATAATCACTTAAAATATAAAGTAAAATCAGAGAAATAACTTAAAGTAATTTAGTAACCATCATCCACCTCCTTACCATCTTTCACAGTCTTACAAAATGTACCTGTATAGTTGCATGTGTGTATATGCTTTGAGTTTTTCTTTATATCCAAGAACATTTTAGTAAGCTTCCTTATGTATAACCTATATTTATTTTTCCATTTCTTTTTTAAGGATTTATTTATTTATTGCATACAAGAGCTGGGAAGACAAAGTGGGGTGCAGAACAGGTGGATCTACAGAAATCCACTGCTGAGGGGAGCAGTGGGGAGACAGGAGGGGTCTGCTGCACCATGTGGGTCAGCTCCCTGCACGGGGATCGAACCCGTACTGCAGTGGCTGCGGACAGCTTCATATTGCTGAGACTTAACCCCTTGTACCACCAGGGAGGCCATTATTTTCCATTTCTTACATCATAAATAGTTCTTTCTCTGCATTTTTCTTTTCTTTTTTTTTTAAAGATTTATTTTTTATTTATACATACAAGTTGGGGTACAGGCCAGAGGCGTGGGGCGGCAAGAGGGTTCACCAGAGACAGAGCAGGTAGCGGAACAGGCAGATCAGAAACACACTGCTGAGGGGAGCAGCGGGCGAGGCAGGAGAGGTCTGCCAGGCCATGTGGGGTTCTCCTTGGCAGGGTGTCGAACTTGCGTCGCTGCTGCCAACAGCTCCACAGCGCAGCACTTAACCGCTGTGCCACCGGGGTGGCCCATTTCTCTGCATTTTTCTTGATCTTGATTCTCTGATTTATCTTTTTGCCTTTTTCCTTCTCAATATCTGTCTTATGGTTTTTATTATTATTTTTAAATTGAAGTGACATTGATCCGCAACACTGTATATGATTCAAAGGTATAGGATCACACCCTTCAGATGTATTCATCACTCCCCCTCACACACACAACAAGGCACTAGAGTCTTACACCTCAATCCTTTGGGGGGCCACCCTCCTCCTCCCCTTTGGGTAGCCCCAATTATACAGATAGATTTCTAGTATTTGTCTTGGTTTGGTCTTGTTTGTTCTTTTGTTTTGTTTCTCTGCATTTGAAATGAGAGTAATTGGTTTCTTTCCTAGAGTTTCATGTGTTACATGAGTTCTCATAGATAAAGCACTTCGAGCCTCCCCGGCATAGAGTAGAGACTCTGTGAGTTAGCTTTTGTTACATTCCCGTTGTTCATCTCAGAGCTTCTCTCTTCAGTTACTTCTTCCTATCCATCTGGTGAATAACATTCATTATTTTTCTCAACAAAGACTCTTTGACAAATTGTTGTATTAGATAGAGTTGATCTGTCAGTTTTTGATTGAGTAGGAATAACTTGATTTTACTCTTTTCCTTTACATTGAATTGGACTGGATTTAGAATGTAGATTCATAATTACTCCTTACAAGCACAGTAGTCCAATCTTTTTGGATCCCACAATTGCTAACGTGAAGTTGTGAGAGCTGATTTTCCTGCATTTATGATTCATTTCTCTTATTATCTATTTTTTTATTGTTATTTATGTCTTTTACATTTTGTATTCCCCTTGGGCAACCCACCACCAATTCACCCGTGATCCATCTCCATGGTCCCCTGTATTCTCCTCTCTTCC